>KE158891.1:16156-59128 GCA_000411055.1 Leavenworthia alabamica | reverse complement strand
TGAGCTGTAGATGTTCCTTCAATAGCCTAAAATTCCACATGTAACCCCGAGGTAAGTATTCTGTATCTATCATTACTCACCACCCCTTGGAATCTGGTCTTTTTAAAGTTCCTCTCTCCCCATAACTTGACTATTTGATTGCCATACGCGAAGCTTAATTCATTTGTTCTCCAATTACAAGTGCAGGGTCCCAATTGACTCAACCATCTGACTCCCAAGATTAAGTCTGAGTCTCCCAGTTCCAAGACTAAAAAATCATCTTCAAAAGTGATAGCAGGTGCTACTGTAAACTGAACATTGTGTGCGACTCAAAAGCCAGAAGCTGCAATCCCTGTACCTAGGAAGACCCTTACTTCTGCAGACTTGTCGACCTGCAGTTGAGTAGCAGCTACTGTGTCAGGAGAGATGAAGTTGTGTGAGGCTCCGCTGTCCACCAAGGCAATAACTTCTTTGTTGTGTAGAAGAACTCTTATCTTTGTGGTTGTTGCTGTATTTATGCCCAGAAAAGCATTCAAAGAGATGCGCATTTTTTGTGAAGGATCCTCATCACTGTCAGATTCTTGCACTTCCTCAACTGTTGTCATCATCTTTTCCATATTTCTGTCCAAAATCTCCAGTTCATACCCATTTACTACTGTCAGTAGTTGTAGTGTTTGTTGGGGATACATTTTGTAATGGTCCTTAGACCATTTGTTAGCACACTTAAAACATAGTCTAGCCTTCTTGCTTTCTTCCATCTACTTGTCACTGAGATATCTTGTTTGTTGAACTGTTTTCGTAGCTTGAATCGTTGGTGTAGTCTGATTTGTGTTAACAGGAAAAACTCTTTGTTGTTCACGTTGAGTTGGTTGTCTTGAATACTTGTACTCAGTCTGTAATTCTTTTGACAACATCTTAGTGAGTGCTTGTGACTCAAGAAATAAAGCAAAAGCTTTCATCTCTGTTAAATTGTTGGGTCGCATCATTTCCACCGTCTGTCGCAAGGCCCTTTTTAGCCCATTTAAGAAAACGCCCTCCAAAGTAATAGTGTCCAATGCGTGATTTGGCCAGATAAATCTTCGAAGCGGCCCACATGCTCCTCGGATGAACCTGTTTGTTTAAGACAACAAATTTTCTGGGTTGGGCCATGACTGTTAATATCGGAGAACCGGAGAAGGAGTCGTTGTTTGAAGTTAAACCAACTCCGAAATGGTTCCATGTTCATTTCTCCGTTTAACCACCCGATGGTGTTCCCTTCCAAGCTCACAGAGACGCAATTTATTTTCTATTCGTCCGAATAATTTCCCAGGCGGAAGAATCGTTCGACTTTCGAGAGCCAAGCGAACGTATTTTCACCGGCGAAAATAGGGAGCTCTAATTGTTTTGTTAAGTCCGTGGCCTGTGGAGCAAATACTTCGTCTTGTTGGTTTCTGAACATCGGTGGCCTGTATGGTCCCGGTTGATGTTGTGTTGGACCCGGAGGTGTTCTGTGCTGTCCCCGTGGTTCGTCTTCCTCGAACATCGATCGTTTTTCAGGGTTTCGGTAGCGGTCGTATTCCCGTTCTTGGTTCGGGTTGTGTTGCGCTATCGCCGGAGAAGCCATTGGCGACTCAGTCGCTCATGCTACTGCTGCTGTGACCAGTAAACCCCTATTCTCATTGATTGATTCTATCGTTGTCTGAATACTTGTTTGGCTTTTTTGTAGGTTTTTCTGATTTGTCTCCATTTCACGCATACGACGGAAAAGCTCATCGATGTTCTTCTGTGTAGATGTGTCCTCTGTGTTGACGGAAAGAGGAGTGTTTGTCTCCAGGTTTCTCTGTCTACCCGTTGATCCTGTTTTTCTTGTTTTTCTGTAGCCATAATTTATGTTCTTACTCACGAGCGCACCAGTTTGTTAAGAACCTAATACTCTTCCTCACCGTGATGATAGATAGAACCAATAATAAACACTCATAAACTGGAACTTGAATCAATAGCTTGGAATAAAAGGTCTTAACTTAACAAAATAGAAATAGTAATGGCGAATACAAGGATGTTGCAAATAGTTTAGATAAAGAAGCGAGAATGAATGAATGAAGAAGACTATCAAAGAGCTTTGTAGGACAAACTCTTTGCCTCTAGTATAAGACTAGCCACTCCACAATTCCCTGCGATTCTCTTCCTTGTTTTGCCTTCTTTATACTTCTCTAAAACCCTAAGAATTAGTGTTGATTCCCACAGCCAGCTATCTCCTTTTCTTCCAGCTCATTTAATGCTCATGCATTGTCTCTTTTGTCCATCGTACTATCTTCCTTCTGCCTCCCAACGGGTATTTGTTCTTTGTCCTTTAGTAACAGCTCTTTCTCTTCTTTCTCTCTCTCTTGCCTTTATGCCTTTTCCTTCTTCTTATTCCCATCTTGACCCTCTCATTTTCTAAAGTAAACTCTGAATGGGTCATCAAGAGACTACAACAGAAGAGTGAAAAACAAAACAAGTGAATCACTAACCTCATCATTATATGTATAAGAATAATAACATTTCTTACCAACACATGAAAAGAGGCCAATCTCGCAGCGATGTTGAACTAAACTAGAAATCAGTTCTGATCAACCAACCATACTACATGAATGATAGAAACAATCAACAAAACTTAAGTTATCAGCTCCAGATAATATTACCTAATAAGTTTTCGATTTCAATTCAACTAACCTTCATAAGATTTTCTATGATGAGTCTACTGTTTACACCAATAAGAACTACTACACATAGGTTGAATAATCCAGCATAGCATGGCTCTGCAATGCAAACAACAACAATCAAAAACTCTCAAGTGTCATATATAGAAACATAATCAATCTCTAGATGAAGCTGAAACATGAAACTCAATTTCAAACTCAGATATCTAAAAACTCTATAGCAAGTTGAGATTTGACCTGTTTGAAGATTGCGCCAGAGCTAAGTGGACTCTCCCTTGCCCTCCGATGAGCTGGAACCAAAGGTCGATATGTATACGTTGCATCGGTGTTTTCTTTTCCTTCTCCGCCACTAGTTTCCCTAATTTCGTTATCACCGACGTTATTTCCAGCTAAATTCACTGTTCCTGGAGCATCTTCGTTAACAGAATCAATCCGATCTCTTACGTCGTTTGGAGCTCCACCATCATCAGACGGTGAATTATCGGTAACGGAAACGGAATCAGAGAGAACTCCATTAGAATCCGACCTTGATTTCCGTCTATGAAGCGTATCGAGATTCACAAACTCTCCGCCACCGTTTTCTATCGTCGTTACAGTAACGCCGCCAGAATCTAAAATCGCCATGTTAACAAACAGCTTCAAAGAGAAAATGCTGAATACGAAATAAGAAGAAGAAGAAGACAACAACGGAGAAGTCGAAACGCATGCAGAAGGAAAATGTAAAGGGAGAGAAGAAAAAGGAATTAGAGAATCTAGTGGAGAATAAAACTTGATTTTAGAGAATCATAATAAAAAAAAGTTGCATGAGGAAGCTGAGAAATCGGTGACAAGTCAAAACTTTGAAGAGAAGAAATAAAAAGATTCACAAGACTCAAGAGGAAGATGAGAGACAACAATGATGTAAGATTTTATTGAAAAGCCAAAAGCGGGCTGTGACTGTGAGTATATTTTTCAAAAATAATTTCCTATTGCAACATGTACGAACGAGATCAGACTAACCCGGTCCAAATTCCTTGATTTCGATAGCAAATACTGAAACACTAACCGGGGAGCTAAAACAACTATTTGGTCTATAGTCAATCCAAGCTGAATGAGACCAAAACACTAAAAAAACATTTGTGAAACGTATCTAAAACTGTTGGACGAGTCTGTTAGAGTTGTCATCTGTAGGTTGCTTTGTGATTCTGCCCAGAATCTGCTTTTATGTATTTTTATTTCTTACTGTAACGTCTTTTTTTACTTGTGGTAGTTTTCCAGCCGTTTCTTCCCGCCATTGGTTGTGTTGTGCTCTTATTTACAATCATTTCAATACATTTGCAATCTAATTAGGAAAATATATATTAAAACTCAAATATTCTAAATTTCACTGTTACTGAGATGTACTAAAATAATCAAATAGTTAAAACTTAGAATGAAGTTGATAAGAAATAAACACATATTAGTTTTAAGCATGAATTTGTGAAATAACGAAATAAAAAAATCAATATGAAAAAAATTGAAAAGAGAAAGACTTCTTCTCATAATGTCAAAAAACTATTTATAGTAGGTAATTAATGTTTTCAGAATATATAATTTGAAAATGTGGAGAACTAAACAAAGCGCTTGTTACCTCCTAAATCAATCTACCGTTACTGTTTTTACTTTTTAGCAAAAAAAATCTACCGTTACTTCATTTGTTTTTTGTAGAAAATATTTTTTTGTTGATCAAACAATTTAATATTTAAAATTTCTTTCACCGCTAATTATAATCATTCAAGAATGATATTTAAAAGACAGAATTACGTAATTAGTTAAACTTGTTCGATTATCTTAATCATTTTACTGGTAATAAATCTATAAAAAACTAACAAATTAGTAACCCATCATAATTCATAGTATTTTGAAATTTCAGTTTATTTCGAACAAGGTACTTTACAGATTTGAATAAAATCTAAAAATAAACCATAGTCAAGCTTCTAAATTTGATAATTAATATAAACAAGATATTTAAATACATCTGTAATCTATAGAAACACCCAACTTATCATAATTTAAAAATATTGATTTCTATTTTTTCCAATAATAGAATTATTGTAATTTGTAAATCCTCCCAGTATATATAAATCCAGTAATCTTATTACAAATCATAATTGTTGAGTTTGAAAATATATTACTCCAGTCTCGATAATTTGAAAACAGTATAATCGATAGCTTCTTCAGAGCCGGCTCAGTTTGTATTTTACAAAATTACCCCTGAGATCTCTAGGAAGGGTATATATTTCTGTAAAGAGGTAAGTGTGGGTAATATCGTAATTTTAATAGTGCTAGTTTCATCGGCGATCAAAACCAGCAACGAACCGAAGCCTTGGTTTGCCCTTCGATTCCGTCACGTCCTTTCATGGCTATTGAACTAACGTTGCTGCTGAATTTTGAATTCGAGCTCTTTTTTAAATACTTGATTAAACGATTTTATCCTCAAAATATTTGATATTTTTTTGGTATTTGAGTTTTGTTTCCTTTTGCCGCGTGATTTTGATTCCTTGGTATGAGGTTTCGTTTCCTTGTTTCATCTTTGAACTTTGATTTGGATTATAGGGCTTTGTTTATGTTGACTAATTGTTGATATACGCTAATTTTTTTGAAGATTTTCTAATGTTTGATTCAGTTCTCTTCTGCTAGGGTTTCGTGTTTAAAGTACCCTTGGTGATCAATTGTTAATCTATTTGCTGCTTTTGTTGGTAATGAAGTTAGATTATGGTTAGAGAATCAATATTGGGAGAGGATCAGTTCAAATTTCTACTTAAAAACTTGTAATTTTTTTTGCCAAGTTTGGGATTGTGTTTTCATGATTAATACTCAATGCTGTTCATTTGTGATAGAAGTAACTAAGGAATTATTCTTTTCAAATTTCATCAGTCTTTAAATTTTAGGTGTTTCATTGGCTAGGTGATTTAGCTGTTTCTAGTTGTGTCCGGTGCTCAACTAGCTAAGAAGAAGTGAAAAATTGAAGGAATCTCTCAGTATATATCACCTGTATTCTCTGTAAGTGAAAGACAATTCCTTTAAGTAAGGTCTGAATAGTTTGAGTAGCATCTATATTCTTGCTTAGGTCATTTTCCAATTTTACTAGCGGTTTGCTTCTTTTTTGGGTGTCATTAGTTTATGTTGTTACTTATTGCATTCCCTTATTGGTTTCTGAAGTTATGACAGATTAGTTCCAGTATTTAGAACACAATTTTCTTTGCTACTATGGGTTTGAGCATGGTTGTGGCAGTTTCCATCTAAAGCTAGATAACAATGAATATATGCTTACAAGCTGAATATATGCAATGACTGCGTGAAGAAACCAAATTATTCTGAAACCACATGAAGGGATTCTTGTGTTTGTGTATAGTCTATATATTGGAGTTTGCTCTTGACCTTCTCAAGTCTTGGGAGTGTAAATCATATGTTTCAATTTACGTTCTTGCTTATTTTCATGTTTAAGTTCTAGATTAACTTTCTTGGTATTTGTTTGTCTTGCAAGTAATTGTACAAAAGCCATTATCATGGAAAGGGCTTATGGCGTTGACTAATTTATTGATTTTCGTTGACACATGGCAGGTGCATCTTAAATCCATTATTTGAGAGCTGAGAATCACCATTTATTTGCTACACTGTGTATTCAGAGTTTTTTTATAAAACATAAGACTTTCAAGAGCTGAGGGAATGACAGCACCTGGGAAGTTTGATTATTCTTCTGGTGGGCTAGATAGGCCTCTATATAGACCTAACTTTGTCACACAGATGGAAAGATCGAGTAGCTTTCGTGAGTCTATGGAACATCCTGCCCCACCTCATCCAATCACGTTGAGGAGCACATCACCACTAGCACAAACCGATGTAACAAATTTCTTACAGTGTTTGCGTTTTGATCCTAAGGTGGTTGCTGCAGATCATAAGTCTATTCGTCAAGGTGACTTTAAGCGGCATGTGAGTATTGCTCTTGGAGTACAAGGAGATGAGTCTCCTACTGGATCATTGAAAGGGAAGTTAACTCCATCTCCTATACCAGAAGAGATCAAAAGATTAAAGGCTGGTCTGAGAGAAAACAATGTGAAGGCCAGGTAGTTTAACTACCACAATTTTAGTTAGTTGTGTTTGAGGTGTTCTTTTGGCTCATTTACTTTTTGTGGTCACAGGGAGCGTGTAAAAATTTTCAACGAAGCTTCCTCTGTATTTAATAAGTTTTTTCCAAGGGTACCTACAAAGAAGAGGTCTCGACCAGAAAGATTTTCTGGTTACCGCTCTGGTGATCACCTAGTATCAGGACCAGGCCTAGGTAAAATAGGAATTCAAGGTCAGACCCTGGCTGGTGGTTTTGAGATTAACCAGCAAAAGTTGGATGAACCACCTATAAATGGTGTTCCAAATAAGCGAACACGTACTTCCATGGTAATTCCTAATTTTGTTTGACATAACATCCTTTACCGTATTACCCGTTTGGAGTTGTTATCTTGAACAAGTTTTTGGTGGAAAAAATTGGACCATGGTTACAGTTTGTCGTTTTGGATATGATATATATAGAAGCTTCAGTCATTTAAGGCAACTTTTTGCTACAAATAGTATTTTTAATGTATTTTGGATTGCATGCAAATTTAAATGTTTATCAAGGAATGATACATCACAGCCTTTGTATTCTTATATTTAACATTTTCTTAACTCTTTTTTACTTTCTGTTATATTATATCATAATACTCTTATGACCTGGATATATGTGATAATATAAGCTCTGATAAAAGTTTAGAAGAATTTTTTGTAAGATAGAATTTCAAATCTTAGTTTTCTTATAACTAGTAAGTGCATTGTTATTGTTTCAGGAGACCTTATTCTTTATTTTGTGGTTCAGATGGGTGTTCGAAGCAATTCTATTGTTCGACAATCGGCGGCTGTAGACAGAGAAAAAGAAATGATGCGGTCGGCAAATCATAATGCAGTTCAGAGTGAAGACCGAACTTTAATTGGTATTGATGGTTGGGAAAAGTCAAAAATGAAGAAAAAGCGCTCCTCTATTAGTGCAGATTGTCATCCCAACTTGGCCTCAAATAAAGTGGTTGATGGCTACCGAGGCTTGAAGCAGGACATACAACAGAAATCAACGGGCGACACCCTGTCGAGATTGGATGGTGGCTCAAACAGTTTCAGGTATGATCGGTTGTAACTTGTATGTATATGATAATTTTTTGTGCACTCAATATACAAGGTCTAACGCTGATATCTACTATTCTTTTTTATTGAGTGCCGCCATGTTCTTAGATTTGTGCTTCCAAATGACTTTTGGTCCTATGTACCTTGCTAGAAAACTTTCTTTTGAAGACCTCATATTTGCACTACTTTCCTTTTACTGTCCACTGTTTTTAGTTTATTAGGAAAAAAATAATAAGTGGAATGACCGAGATTCAATTGGATGACTTCATTCTTTCTTTATTTGCATGATTTTTTCTGGCCTTCTAAAAATATGTGCTGGATTGATGACTCTTTACGCCCTAAATAGCTTCTGTATGTTGGAGATACATGAGTGTCAGGTGTGCACTTTCACAATTTTACTGGGATTTTGTTAACTGAAGAAATGACCTTGACTCAGATGATTTCTTTAATCCATTGAAGTGGGTAGATTATGTTTTCAGAGGGTTCAGAATCTACGAGGATCCATCTCTGTTTTGTTTTACTACTTTATTTTCTTGCCTCCTGACTCCTGTCAGTCAATTGGAATCTGTCTTCTTTAATGGTTATTCTTTTGTGTAAAATCTTCTGTCTGTTTGAATTATTTTTGTAGGCAAGCAGCTGGTAATGGAGCTGTTCGGTATGGAAGATCTGATAACCTATCTCACCAAACAAGCTTGGCTGGGCATTCTCCGCTGCCGAGGGTTGATTCTGATGACAATTCTTTGTACAATGAGAAGAGCAAACGCTCTGTTGGCTCAGAAAAGGAAAGGGTGAATCTCAAGGCCGTAAACAAGTATGTATGATAATCGTAATCACACATTTTTGAATTTTACTATCAATCACATGAACTTTGTTCATAAGATTTCAAATCACCAAATCATCTTCACGATCTTTAGTCACTGTTGTTTCTGATTATTGTTCAATGTATTTATTACTCTGTTGAATTCATTGAAGGTCAAATATTCACGACGAGTTCACTTCTTCAAGTCTTGTTTCAAACACGAAAACAAATGCTTCAGTTCGTGGGCCTAGAACAGGATCAGGGTTACCACCAAAACTGTCTCCAAGACTCAATAACACTCCGTCCCCAAGTAACTGGGATATCTCTGGCTGTACTAATAAGCCTTCAACATCATCAGGGATTACACATTGCAAGCGTATGACATCAAATCGGTCTTCATCACCACCTGTCACTCAGTGGGCCAGTCAAAGACCACACAAGATGTCCCGGATAGCAAGAAGGAAAAATTTAGTGCCCATTGTTTCTAGTAATGATGAAGTTCCCTACTCTGATAATATATCAGATGATGGTTGTAATGAAACTGGGTTTGGATTTCATAAACGCTCCCCAGCTGCTTCTCCGCAATTGAAACTAAAAGGTGAAAGTAGTTTCTCGACCGTAGTCTTATCAGAAACTGAAGAATCTGGCACCCCAGAGATCAAGTCTAAAGACAAGAGGAAGCCATCCGATGAGGTTGACGGGAAAGCTGCACAGAATATTTCTACAGTGTCCATCCCTGCTTTGCAATCAAGAAAAGATAACAAGCCTGCTGCTGGTGAAGAGATTGGGGATGGTATGAGAAGGCAAGGAAGAACAGGCCGTGGCTTTTTTCCGACAAGGTCTCTCAACCCAGTGGGAGTAGAGAAACTTAAGAATGTTGAAACATCAAAACATCTTTGTAGTGGAAGACCTGTTTATGACAAGAATGGAAGGTAGAGATCATTCTTATTTTCGACATACTACCAAATTTTCTTTCGTGTATGATTAATTCTTTTTGTAGTCCATGGTGTTTATCTCATAGATTTCTTCATGGGTTCTGTGCAGGAGAATGGGTCGTCCATCCGTTAGAAAACTATCTGATCGTAGGGGTTACAAACGTCAGAGCTCTGCAGCAACAAAGGCTCCAACACTAGATTTTCATGGTAAAAACAAGTTCAATATAATAAGAATTGCCATTCTGATTGGACTTTTTTCTGTATTCATGGATTAGTTACATTTTCTTACTTGGTTCAGATGATGGCCATGAGGAGCTACACACAGCTGTCAACTCAGCTGTAAATTTTGGTAAATGTTTTCCTCGGTCATAGTCACATTTACGTTGTATACCATAACTGTTGTTCTTGGATTAATTTTCTTGTTATTGGTGCAGCTCAGAATTTCCCCAGCTCTTTCTGGAAACAAATGGAGCGCTACTTTTGCTATATATCTGATGATCATATCAGTTTCCTGAAACAGCAGGTGATAGCTTTTACTCCATTCTCAGATCTCATAGTTAAGGATTTGAAAGATATATCTCTGTTGGGTTATAAATATTCACACCGACCTCGTGAAGTAATAGTCTAGTTGGTTAGGTTTGGAATTGTTTTCTTACTCACTATGCATTACTCCCTAGGTATCTAGAATAATGGTGTCAAATGTCTGTAAGAATTGCTTTCTTACATGATCTGACAGCATTGTTTGAAGTGTTACAGAAGCTATTTGAATTTCCAATCATTTAAACTTCAACACATTTAGTTACCCAGTAATGTAATTTGTTTCTCTCTCTTTCAGGGAGAAATCTCTTCCAATGGTCCTACATCCGTTTTAACTTCCTCCGACTTTGATTGCTGTGATATATTTCGTGAAGAACTTGCAACTAGCAGACTGGATTCCAAGGCTTTTCCACTTTACCAGAGATTGCTATCAGCTTTAATTTCCGAGGACTCAATGAGTGTAAACGAAGATTCACAAGTTGATGGATTTGAGGCCATGCATGATCTTGATGAGGACTCAGAATTCGGTATTTTCAGTAATGAGTTTAATGGGTTTAGGAACAATGAAAGGCAGGAACTTGATAAATCAGAAGATGATGGGTTTGCAATTCTATTCAAGGATGTTAATAAGCTGGCCCACCACTGTAATGGCAAACTTCCAGATCATTCACCCATTGACTTCTCAGACATTCAATATGATAAATTGGGGATAGATGAAAAGATTAAGCTGGAAGCCAAGTCTATTGGAATATCCTTAGAACCAATGGTATACAGTCTATAATCTTACTGTACTTTAGCCTCTTTTTGCTGAAGTTTCTTGCGACTTGATATGTTGTTCTTGTGTTTTGTTACAGCCTAGTATCTCAAACATGGAGGATGAAGGAATTGCTGACGAAATTAAAAAGTTGGAGGAGGCTATCTTCAAGGAGGTATTTTTTTCTCAAATCTCATCAATTAATATATTGATTTATTACTGATTTCTTCTATCCCTTGCGGATTATTAAGTACTTTAGGGTGATTCTGACGTTTTTTAAGCAATCCTTGAAATAGTTCAAAAACAATAATTTTGTATCCCATGTTTACTTTATCCGGAGAAAAACTTGTTTTGATAGTCTATTATGTTATTTTTTTCAGGGTTCCAGGAAGAAAGAGATAGTGGATAGGCTACTAAAGCCTGCCCTAGAGATGAAAGAACTTCAGGAGAAGTATGAATTTTCTCTTATTCTTGTTTTTCGTGCATCTAAAGTATGATCTGACGGTTTTTACACTTTTGTATTTTTCTTTACTTTACACAGGGAGTTTGATCTGCTTGGTTATGAAAAGCTCATCGAAATAGCATATGAAAAGAGCAAGGTAAGATTGTCTTAAATCTGCCTCATTTTGGTGTTGCCAGCTTATTCTTAGGTATTTGTTTATAACTTTGTTTCATTCTTTTACAGGCAAGTTGGCGTCATCACACCGCTGGTGGAAAGAATTCAAATAACAAGTTGTCCAAGCAGAGTGCTTTGGCTTTTGTTAAAAGAACGCTTGGACGATTCCATCAATTTGAAAAGACGGGAAAAAGCTGCTTCAGTGAGCTTGGAATTAGGGATCTGTTCATTGCTGGGCTAGCAACAACTGAAGATAAGGAGCATAATCCGTCGACTTCAAGTACGATCTATTGCCATATATACAATAAAATCTCTTTTTTTTATTTCACTTTGCTAATTAGTATTTCTTTTTCTTTGACAGCACCTATAGACTCACAGCCAAGTTCTTCTTTGGCATGCATTGGGCAGAACTCGGAGAACTACACCAATTCTTCTGATGTTCTACTTTCTGAAAACGCTTTACTAGAACAAACAACAGGGAAAGAAGATCCGACATTGTCGAGTAGGGTCAAGAAGAGAGAGTTGCTGCTTGATGATGTTGGTATTGGGACACAACCCTCAAGTAGTACAAAGGGAAAGAGAAGTGACAGGGACAGAGATGGGAAAGGGCAGGCTTCATCTAGAAGCGGAACCAATAAGATCAGCCGACCTTCCATGTCCAATGCTAAGGGTGAAAGAAAACCAAAAGCAAAACCAAAGCAGAAAACAGCTCAGATATCTTCATCTATTAGAGTCCCGGAGCAACCCAAAGCATCATTACCAAAACCGAATGAAGCAAACTGCGAGCATAATAACTTGGAAGCATTGGAAGAGACAGAGCCAATTCTGGACTTTTCTCAGTTACAAATACCAGATGGCTTAGGAGGTCTAGAAGATTTTGATCAGCAACCAGGTGATATTAGTTCATGGTTAAACATTGATGAGGAAGAAGATTTTGATTTGATGGAGCTTGGGATACCAATGGATGATCTCTCAGGGCTAAACATAAAGTTATGAGGTTACATCTCCATCTCATTCCATCTACATGTGTATAGTTTTGTTGGTTATACTAGTTGACAACAACAACAAAAAAAAAGCATAAGGTAAATTTTGGTTCCTTGGGTGGATAACCCTTAGCGGAGCTGGGTTAGCTCCAGAAAATTAGGTCATAGATTATGTCTTCATCATCTTCTTCCATTACCTCTGTACATACATTTTATGTTCGTTAATAAAAAGTTTAACTTCTCCCTCGATTAACAGGTCACTGTGTATATTATACTGTTTAGTCTATACCATCATGATATTATGTGTACGTGTTTAATAACCTTAGTTGTTGACTATTCAGTCTATTTGTAATGTAAAGGTAAGATGAGTTTTAGTTTAGAGATGCACAAAGGATTAGCTATAGCTTTGATCTTTATGATAGTATGTATGATATTGTATTTTGGAGTCAGGCAAGACAGTGATATTGTATTGTAGCTAACATCTAGTTCAATGAGATTCATGAGGAGGCCAATGGAAGATGGAAGTTCTGGCTGACATTTACTATCTCAAGGTTGATGATGTTCTCGAGATCATCTGGTACAATCATGAGGCAGTTGAGACGAGCATTGGGATGTGAGGTGAGTTATGGAGATTGGTAGGCTAATGACTGTTGGAGTTGACAGAGAGCTTCCTTAAATTAGTGAGTTCAATTTCTATGGAGTATGTATTGTAATTAGATGAGTTTTGGTTGAGGTTTGCATTTAGAGAAATAATAAAAACATATTTTGAGAAATTTGGTTTGTTGTGGGGTTTTGTAAAAGTTATGGGGTGAAACCTGAAATATTGGATAGATTTGGGGAGGGAAACAAGAAAATTTGTAACATATGCTCTCTCATCATTTGACTCATCTCTCCACGAATCCGTCGAAAAATACATTCTCACATGAGAGATCGCCACGTAATCATACATAACGTGACACGTGGCCTCAAATGTCGATTCTATAATCTATAAGTATTATTACGTTACGTTACCCTGCAAAACCTGTGAAAGAAAGAGACATGGAAGCAACAAAAGAGAGGATGGAGAAAGAAGAGAAGAGGAGAGATGACGTCACCAATGAGACAGGAAAGACTGAAGATAGCACAGTGAGAGACATCATTCGTGAATCTATAGTGGAAGGTCAAGGTGCCGGCGGCTACGACAAGGATAGTGGCGATCGCAAACCGGAGGACATCCTTGCTTTCTCAAGAACCGTACACAAGATTGATTCATCACTTGAATAATCCTAGTTATATATTCATGTATTATGTTGTTAATTTTTTTTTTTTTTTTTTCTTTTCTTTGCTTCCAAATGTTTCATTTCGCCATCTATAAATATATATCTTTTGATTTATTAGAACAAAAACATCAAAATACTAACGTTCTATTAATGTAAATGTAAATTACTACATTTTTATCATTTATATTTCAAACAATAACAATTTTTATATATAAATACTAACGATTCTCTTTTTACTATATTTTTTTTTTAGTCGGCCAACTTGGTTAACATAAAATTACAAAGTTATAGTTAAACAAAACATTAGACATTTGATTACATAATTAAAGTTTTGATTACAAGCTACTTGAGGTAGGGCATCAACTTGTTTGATAAGTTTTGGAGTGATATAGGCAAAGGAGAATCTATGAGGATATACGATGTAGTGCTGTATATCTTTTACCTCAGCTGATACAACAACAACGATTCATATAAAATTTTATATTTTCCTTCAAACGTAACTGATGAATATTGCATACCATACATATGATGTACTGCCATTCGTAAGCCTATTATCTCTGCTTCCAAAGAGGAGTTAACAGGCTCTATTGATGCTTGTCATGTAGCATTAGTTTGATCGTCCCTCTGTAATCTCCAGGCAATACATGATCTTGATGTTGGTGATTTCTATGAAGCATCTACATAACAAACATAGCTATTAGTACTTGTGTTCTTAATATCATCTCCTCATTGGCTTGTGAATATGTTTCATTCTCCATATGTTGTTCATCCCGAGATTGCTTCCATAAGTTAGAGTCTACTAGAGCCTTAGTAATGATATCAACAATATGATTTTTTTTTGCATTGAAAACTAGATGATTTCGGGATTTCCATATATGTCATCCGATAAAAGGTATGAGGAAAATTTCCTTCTGTTTTTATCGAAATATGTCGAAAGAGAGATAATAAGTTGTTAATCAAATCATTTTAGACGAAATTATCACCTGTAATGTTCTGTATAGGCGAGAGGTTTCATATCTCTCTAACAACTCGACATTGAAATAGCATATGATTCACCATCTCTTCATTATCACCACACAATGGACAAGTTAGATCAAGCTTCACTCCTTTTCTCTGCACATTTATTAATATAGGTAGCTTATTGTGAATAGTTTTCCACCAGAAATTTTTAATTTTTGGTGGAACATTAAAGCACCAGACTTGTTCAAATAATATCCTGAGTGGTTGTGAAACAGGAGTGAATTCTGAATTTTGTTCATTCCAAAATTTTTTTTTGTAAATGGTATCCAGATTTTATCTTATATTCACCATTTGAAGAATAGTACCATAAAGGAAAATCATGGCTTTCAAATGCAGAGATCCTTGTATTGAGCACAATTTGATAGTCATTTGGATGAAAGTGTTGGACCACTCTTGCTGAGTTCCAAAGCCTTGTAACTGCTTTTAAAAAATGAGATATAGTTAAATGATCAGAATTGATATTTTCTCTCGGCTTAGGGGGCCTCGGAGTTTGATCCACAATCCATGAGTCATGCCATAAATCTATCGTTGAGCCATCCCCAATATTCCATAGTATTCCTTTTTTAGTAGTGGTTGTGCTGCGATTATACTTTTCCAGGCATAGCTACAGTTATTAGTTCGTGTAGCCTAGAAAAAATGTTTTTTCGGGTAATATTTGGCCTGGTATAATTTTGCAAGGAGTGAGTGAGGTTTTGAGAGTAGCTTCCAGCCTTGTTTGGCAAGTATGGCCAAATTAAAAGCTTGGAAATCTCTAATGCCCAATCCTCCTAACTCCTTACGAATCTGTTATTTTATTCCATGAAATCCAAGAAATCTCTTTCTTTGCTACATTATTTGACCACCAAAATTGTCTAATAACTTTTAGCATTTGATTTATGACTTTGAGGGGGAGAAGAAAACAACAACTCATTGCATAGGTGGGAATAGTTGTTATCACAGATTTTATCAAGACTTCTTTTCCCGCTTAATCTATTATCTATCCTTTCCTAAATATATTGAAAGCATGAGGATTTATTTGGGCAATTTTCTAATATACCATTTAATGTAAAAGACTCGGCCATTATACCCATTCTCCATTATTCATAAATTTTACAATTAAATTTAAATACAAAATATGAGTAAATGACTTAAAAATTTAAACAAATTTAACTATTTACAAAAATACCATAACACAATAGTACGGGCCTTAGCCCAAAAAAACTAAAACCAATTTTACTATGGTCCACTAAATAAAATTCAAAAAAAAAAAAATTAAACTTAATTTTTTAACATATAATTAAAGAAGAAAATATTATTTTTATATTAAATATTTTGTAAGGAAACTGGTGAAAAAATAATTATAATATATAAAATTTATTACATATATTATCTTAATGGTGTTTATATAAACATATTTATTTGGTTTAAATTTATTGTCTGTGCAATTCATATTTGAATAATTGTAGATACAAATATGAGAATTTATAAACTATAGTATATAATATTATGATTTTATGATTATAACTCGAAAATAAATTATTACAAAAAATATTTAAATAACTAATTATTGTTAAAATTACAATAAATAATTCAACATAGTACCTACAAAAATAACTAAAACTCAAAAATATGTCCAAAATTTATTTTTGTATATAAAATATTAATTATTAACAAATAAAAATATATAAAAAATATTCAAAAAGTATTAAACATAGTGTTATCTTAATTGTAGTAAATTTTGCAGTTATATATAATTGCAATTTATTATACACGTAATTGTATGATGTACGTAAATATACATAATTGTAATTTATTGTAATAAAACATTTTTACTCATAAATATAACAATTTAAATATACTAAATAATTTTATCACAACATCAAAAATTATGAGTATATCAACATTAAAATTTTAAAAATAAAAAATAAAAAATAAACTATATCAAATGAAACATTAATATATAAAAATATTGAAAAATATTATTTTTTTCAAATTTTCGTTTTTGTTGAAGAAAAGAAAAGAAAAAAAAATATGAAGTAAGCCATATGTCACCCTTTATATGGTGAGAACATAAAATTTTCATCAATAAAACCAACTACCATTAATTTATTTTCTCTTTCTTTTATTTCTATTATATATTTTTTTATTATGTTGTATCCTTAAATTTTTTACACTTGTCAACATCTATATCACTAAAAAATGAGACACATGTCACAATTTAAAGATAACGAAAAGAGGTTATTTTTATAATTTACCATTAGAAAGGGGTATATTGATTTAGAAGGGGTAAAAAGATTATTTGCTAACAAATAAGGGCATATTGGCTAATTTCCCGATTTATTTCTACCTATTTCTTCAGGGAGTCCTAGATATTTTTGAAACCCATTAACCTGTGATATGCCTATGACACTAGCAACTATAGCTTTAGTGTTTTCAGACATACCTTTACTGAATGTTACAAAGGATTTGGTATAATTAATTTGTTGTCTCGAAGCTTCTGCATAGAGTGCCAACATGTCTTTCAAGTGTTGTGCTTCTCGTTAGTTGGCTTGAAGGAATAACAAAGAATCATCCGCAAATAACAGATGAGATATAAGTGGTCCTCCTCTAGAAGGTCTATATCTAGATAGTTTATCTTGTCTACAGTAAGTTTGTATTAATCTGGATAATCCTTGATTGCAGATTAAGTAAAGATACGGTGAGAGAGGATCTCCCTGTCTTATACCTCTAGTGGGCCTGACTTGTGTAATTGGAGAGCCATTAATGAGAATGGTATATGATACTGTCGACATACAGCTCTTGATCCATCCTCTCCATATGTCATGAAATCCCATAGTTTCCATCACTGTATCCAAAAATGACCATTCAACTCGGTCAAAGGCTTTAGTTATATCCAACTTAAGAGCCATATAATCCTGTTTTAATTTCCTGTGTTTTATAGAGTGGATCATCTCATGTGTTGTTAGCACATTATCTGTGATATTTCTACCAGGTATGAATGCAGCTTGATTCTCTGAAATAATGGAATGTAGCAAAGGTTTTAGTTTATTCGCTAAAACCTTGGATATGATCTTATATGCTACATTAGATAAACTTATAAGTCTAAAGTCTTTAAGCGTAGTTGGAGCCTCTTTTTTAGGAAGTAGAATAATGTGTGCTTCATTAAGTTTGGGATCAAGATAATCTGTATTGAAGAGCAGTTGGACATAGTTTAAGACTACCTCTTTAATGGTATTACAATGTTGTCTGTAGAACCCTGCAGACATTCCATCTGGTTCTGAGGATTTCCATGGATTAATATTAAAAATAGCTTGTCTGATTTCCTCTATAGTGAATCTTCATTATGAGTAATAGTTTTGGGAATACCTCGTAAAAGCAGTTGCTGTATGATAGGACTACTTGAGTTATAGAGCTGAGTGAACTAATCTTTAACAACCTTTTGTAGGCCTGAGAAATCAATGTGGATCTTCCCCGCTTCATCTTCTAACATTGTAATTCGGTTTACAATTCTTCTTTGCTTAGTTTTTTGGTGGAAGTACTTTGAATTCCTGTCTCCTTCTCTGAGCCAATGAGCTCCGCTTCTTGCTTTCCAATACTCCCCCTCTTGCTTATATTGTTGGTATAACTGTTGTTTCAAATTTTTTAACTTTTGATAATCCAAAGGCACTGCTTGATGAGCTTCATGAATTTGCTTTTTCAATGCTTCTATCTGTCTTTGAGAGCTTTGATTTTCTCCTTTCTTCCATTGCGAGAGAGAGTGACGACATTTGATTATAGCTGTTGAAAATTGCAGTGGTGGTAAGTGCCTACATTGATTATGCCAAGTGTTTGCCACCAGTTGCTTGACTTGGCTATTAGTTTTCCACCTATTATCATATTTGAACATCTTTTTTCCTTGTACATATGCATTCGGATAATGGTCTAACCAAGAAGCTGTGGGCCTGTGGCCATAATACGATCAATTCTGGATCGTATAGTATGATTGTATCTATTACCTGTCCAGGTGAATAAACCTCCAGCAGTTTTCAGGTCATAGTATCCATTTGCAGCAATCATGGCTCTAAATGGTCGATAAGAAGAAGAAGTTCTAGGAATTCCTCCTCTTTTTACTATAATTAAAACTATACACAACTATAATAAGTAATTTACTTATGATAAAGTTAATTAAAACTACTAATTTTTTTTAAATTACTAATTTAATAAAATTATTGGTTATGGGGTTTGATACTCTTAGGCCCACTTACTCTACATTGCTTTCTCAAGAAACCTCTAGAACTTCACTTAGTAAGATTTAAGCTCAGCTTCTGTTATTACATTCTAGAGTAGAAGAAGAAGAAGATGTCGATAATTCCGATCAACGATCGCCGGAGACTATCATCTGGCGACAGAATTTGGGAGCCATTTGAACTCATGAACACCTTACTTGACTTTCCATCACCATCTCTCTTCCTTAATCACCACTTTCCTTCATTTTCCCGAGAAATATTCCCATCCTCTTCATCCACCGTTGAAACGCAACTCAACTGGACGGAGACTCCGACGGCTCACGTTTTCAAGGCGTATCTTCCAAGAGTAACTCAAGACGAAGCGATCGTGTTCGTTGATGACGAAGGATTTCTCCAGATCTGTACGAGTGATAACAAATTCATGAGCAGATTCAAACTTCCTAATAACGTTTTAACTGATCAAGTAACGGCTTGGATGGAAGATGGCTTCCTCATCGTGTTCCTTGCGAAAGATGGTTCTTCTCCTACACCGCCGGAGATAGAGGATAATCGCAACGTAAGAGTCGTAGAAATCACCGGCGATAATGAGTAACTAAGTTTTCAAGTTATATATATATATATATGAACTAATTAATTACTAGTTTAAGTTGTGATCATGTGTGTGTGTGAATATCAAAGATGTGTTTCAACTGCTTGTTCTGTTTGGTTTTAAGACTGTTCAAGTTCAAACTTGTTTGGTAATAATATTTGTATCTTCAAGAAGAGAATAAAATAGAAGATACTTTTGGGTTTGACAAATCTAAAGGACTCACAAGGTTCACTGGCATAACGAGTTACATAGTTTCTTAATCTTTTACAACTAACTTTGCTAGAAGCCTAGAACAAATATTTATATTATTCAAAATAGATGGATGCCAAAAAAAAAACATAGATGGATGCATTATTCAAGAGTTTAACTTATTCAATCACAATCTTCGTCAAGCAGTCACATGGTGGTGGTGGTGGTGGCGGTGATGATGGTGGCCATGACTGCAATACTCTTTTGCGTAGCTCCTGCAACAGCTTTTACCACTGTGACGCTTCTCTTCTTCCTTACATTTAGATCCACAAGCCTCAGGAGTCTTCACTTTGCAACATGGCTCTACCTTGATGGCTCCCTCTGAGGTCTCACAATGCTCAACCTTGTTCACTTTGCAACATGAATCTACCTTGATGGCTTCTTCTGAGGTCTCGCAATGCTCAACCTTCTTCGCTTTGCAACATGGCTCCACCTTGATGGCTCCCTCTGAGGTCTCACAATGCTCAACCTTGTTCACTTTGCAACATGGCTCTACCTTGATGCCTCCCTCTAAGGTCTCGCAATGCTCACTCTTCTTCCCTTTGCAACAAGCCTCAATGTTGATGCCTTTCTCTGAGGTCTCACAATGCTTATCCTTCTTCACTTGCAAGTCAGATATCACCAAATTTTCAGTAGGACTTGTGCAACAGCTTTGGCTAGAGACTTTCACTTTCTCTCCCTCGTTGCTACAACAGCTTGACCTTTGCTTCAACCCAGTTCTTTCACTTTCCAAGCCTGAAACCACCAAGCTAACATGCTTCTCATTGCAGATTTGAGTCACTTCATCCTTGTCCTTACAACATCCCACAGAGCAATCCGAATTCTCTGTCTCTTCCTCTGAAGCCAAGGTGATTTCCCCAGTTTGTTTTTCATCACTGCAACAACCAGACTTGCAATGTCCTTCATTCTTTATCTCCTTAACATATTGCTCTCCCACTTCTCCTTCTGTGTTTCCACAACAAACCAACTTAGGATCACAACATACAATAGCTTCCATGTTCGAACCTGTCTTCTCATGGCAGCTTTGTTTCACTG
Organism: Leavenworthia alabamica; assembly: GCA_000411055.1. Lineage (NCBI taxonomy): Eukaryota > Viridiplantae > Streptophyta > Magnoliopsida > Brassicales > Brassicaceae > Leavenworthia > Leavenworthia alabamica. Next base: position 38,324 of record KE158891.1, on the reverse strand, counting down.
TTCCCTCTGAGTTGCAATCCACAATTCTAACTTCAGCAGTTTGAATTTCACCATCACAGCAACGAGACTTGCAGTTTCCATCTTCTTTCTCCAGGTAAGATGTGTCCTTATTAGAAAGCAACAAAACTGCTTCCTTGACTTTGTCTTTCTCACAACAGCTTGATTTGCAGGTTTCATCATCCTTTGTCGTCATCAAAACAATTTCTTCAGCTTGCTTCTTCTCCTCACAATGGCCAGGCCTGTTCTCACAACAGCTCTTTACCACCACTACTTCCACTTTCTCATTTTTATTAGTACAACAAGCTGAACCAGTAGATTTCTTGCATGAGCTCAATGGAGCCATATATCCCTCTGGTTTCTTAGTTTTCTCACCACAACAACCACAATCTCTCACAAGCTTGACATTTTCTTGTTTCTTATCGCCGCAACAACCAGTGTGAGAATGATCAGAACTGGTTTTACTACCTGGTTTCATTAGCAACACCTTCTCTTGATTCTTCTTCTTATCACCACAACAACTCGACTTACATTGACCATTCCCACTGTTTGTTAACAAACCTGCTTCCAAGTCCAAAACATCCTCATCGTCGCCTTCAAGTTTCCTCCCATTCAACACTGTTGTAGAAGCCCTGTAACACTTTTTGATCCCAGGTATTTTCTTCTCTCGTAGTAATAACATACTGTTCATAATCACTAGGAGACAGGTCCCTACATCAACGAGTACAGCTGCCCAAATCAACGGATGACCAGCAAAAGCCAAAACCAAGATTCCTGCTTTCAAAATGATTGAAAGAAACACGTTTTGAACAACTTTGCTCTGAGCTCTTCTAGCTAGCCTTATCGCTTGTGGTATCCTTCTGATATCATTTGACATAAGAATAATATCACCAGTCTGAGTTGCAAGTGCGGAGCCAGATATACCCATAGAGATACCAATATCAGCTGTAGCTAAAGCTGGTGCATCATTCACACCATCTCCTACCATTGCTGTTGCTCCTTCTTTCTTAAACTCTTGTATGATTCTTGATTTATCTTCTGGAAGTAAGTCTCCATGTACAACATCCAAAACATTCCCTATCTGTATCATAAAACATTTCAAACAAACCTCTTGAAGTAAAAAGAGTAATGAAAATTTCGATTTTGTTTTCACTCTCACCTGTTCTTGAGCATGCATTGCTGCCTCTTGGTTATCTCCTGTTAGCATTGCGGTTTTGATTCCTAGAGACTTCAGTTCAGTCATTGCTTGAGATACACCTGATCTACAAGCATCTGAAAGATTGAAAACTCCAGCTAATCTTTCACCTACATAGACATATCCAACTGTCTTTCCACCTTTGGTATCAACTTCAATCTCTGGAACTGTCAAGAAGAAGGACCAGTCAAGTGAGCAGACTAAAGAATAACAAACATAGCTGAACTTTGAACCTTTTTCATAACAAGTACCTGTTGAACAACCAGCTCTTGAAGCAATCCTTTTGTTCCCGATATAGATATCGTTCCCATCAATCTTCCCATAGATTCCTTCACCTGGAAAATTCTGATAATCTTCAACTTCTTCAGGCCTTGGCTCAAGAGAAACAGATTTCGCGTAATCCACAATTGTTGCAGCCATTGGATGACTTGATTTGCTTTCAACACTTGATACCCTGTAGCATTATTACACAACCAGAGATTCTCAGTTGTCTTAACACAAACTAGTTTTTGGACAGAACACAAGATTTTTTTATCATACCAGTAAAGCAAGCTGTGTAGACTTATATCTCTAGAGAGTGACTTGAACTCTATGACAATGAACTCTCCTCTAGTAATAGTCCCGGTTTTGTCGAAAGCAGCGATCTTAATCTTTGAAAGAGTGTCAAGACAATCAGCACTTTTGATTAGAAGCCCTGAAGTAGCTGCTTTAGTAAGTGCACAGAAGGTAGCAACTGGTGTAGAGAGTATAAGCCCACATGGACAAGCACTAACTAACACAACTAATGCTAAGTGAAACCAATGGTTGCGGTTGTGAACCTTCAATAGAACTGGGATAATTGCAAAGCCAGCTGATACTACAATGATTGCTGAAACCAAACAAGAAACACATTAAGTCTCAATTCAAGAACACAAGTAGAACTAGTTATGTTTTTTTCTTTCTAACCTGGAGTATAGTACTGAGAACATTTATCTATTAGTCTTTGAGATTTAGTTTTACTGCTCTGAGCTTCTTCTACTAGCTTAGCCATCTTTGCAACCACACAATCACTAGCTAGAGCAGTTGTTTTCACAGTTATATAACCTGTATAAAGATAAAGAATCAAAAAAGTGAAAGATACAAAGAACAAGATCCAAGGTTGGATTGATTACATACCATTTAGATTAATGGTTCCAGCCCAAACAGTAGAATCTCTTTGCTTAGGAACTGGATATGCTTCACCAGTTAAGGTTTTTTCATCAACTTCACAGTTTCCATCAACCACAATACCATCAATAGGTATGGTTTCACCAGCTTTAACTGCTATAAGAGTGTTAACCTTAACCTCTTCTACTTCAACTTCTTCTCCAGTCTCTGCTACTATTGCTTTTTGTGGAGCTAAGTTCATTAGAGACTGCATTACTGCACTAGCCTGAGATTTTTCACATGCCATAGTTATTTACCTCAGTTTGATTAACAACAATAGATGATGATAATGATTATATTAGTTAAACAAACCTTGTAGCTAGCTCTTGACTCGAGCCAGTCAGCTATGGTGAATAAGAACACAACTGCTGCAGATTCCACGTAATCTTGCATTGCAAGTGTTGCAATCACTGTTTGATGAAATTAAATGATCATTTATTAGTCAAAGAACTTAGAATAATTCTTTCAAAGAATTAATAAAAAAATCATTAAATTTAAATTAATGTGTTTTTATTATTTTTATTTCGTATTTCGAGCCAATAAAAAAAACACATAAGATTTTTTTACTTCAATGTCACGTTATCAAAAGTATTTTTTTAAAATATTTATTTTTTAAACTATAATGGATAAGGAACAAGACACCAATGTTTTGAGATCCTGCCGGTCAAACCGGTCAACGCAGGATCCAGATGTTTTTACGGTTCGAGTTTTTTTAACAAAAATCGGCAATTTAAAAAGCGGAAAAATCTAGAAAAACTCGCTATTAGCCTGCTATCCGGCCGTTTCAACCGGTTAAATATGTCATGGATCAATTTTTTTATTAAATATTTTAAAAATTTTATTTTAAAAAACTTTTAATACATATAAAATATTTATTTTTAATAATGAAATAATATATATTAATTATTTTTATATATTTTCAATTTTTAATATTTTTATATAATTTATTTATATTTTCTTATTCAAATAACTATTTAACTATTGTATTTTGATATATTTATAATTATTATTAATATTTTATATTATATAATAAGTTATTTCATAAATATTATAAATTTTAATTTTATGATATTATAAATACATATAGTATAATTTATTTGTAAATATATTATACAGTTATATGATACATATTTATTATATGTTATATATTTATTCGTTTTATAATTGACCGATTTAACCGCATCAAGCCGCGATTGACCCGATTAACCCGTGACCCAAAAATAATCTAGATCAATATCCGAATCGAATTTAAAACATTGCAACACACCAATCAAGAATCTTTTTACATTGGTATATAAAAAAAAATTATATATTAATGAGCACAGAGAAACCAATAAAACTCTATAATCATTAAATGCAACTAAAGAGTGGTGATAATTCTTCATGTAGATTTATGACTAAAGACAGATCATAGAGTCTTCTATATTATCTTTGCTACAAATGTATTAAACAACAAAAAACATGCAATTTTCTTTAGGTTTGAAAAGTAGTTTAGGTTACAGTATTATTCATTCAATTAAAAGAAAATTAACAATTATGTCTTAATCACAATCAAGAAGAAAAAAGTATTTTTTTCTCTAATATATTTATTATATTTTTCGTCCATAAATCATATTTATTATTATAAAGATAAAGTATCTTTTTTTCTCCGTAACTTCCTTTTATTTTTGCATTATCTTCCACCTACTTTCCAAGTTTATCACATGTAACGTGTAAAGAGCATTTTGCTTATTTATTTTTTATAACCTATAACTCTATTTTACTTTACATATATAAAAAGTAAAGATTTTTTTATTTTTTTAATCTGTTACTTATAGCTCGAATTCATGTTTTATTTTGTTATTTAGCTTATAACTCAAATCCAGTTGCTACACGTTTAGCTTTTCTAATATTGGAGTTCTATAGAGTTAAAGTATACTCCTATATTATTAATTAACTTTTATAAAATATTTAAAAATAAATGAGAACTTTTCTAAAAGGTTTCGTGGAGTGTTAGGTTTGCAAGAAAAGCACTATATAACTATATAATAATCATATTTATTATATTAAAGTACCATTTGGTCCAAAAAAGGAGAGTTAAAGACTCACGAGTTTTAAGACGTCGATTAATAGTTTTGTTTTGACCACAATTTACTAAATTTTGTAATAATAAAAAATTTACTAAGTTTTGTAATAATAAAAATTATTATATTATATATAGAAAATAAAGTGAAAAAGTTTAATTACCTGTTATAATAACAAGAATGTTGATGTCCACCCTAAGCCTTCTAACAGAATTAAAGGCTTTCACAAGGATCGGATAAATTCCAGCGGCGACAGCTGCAACGGCGAGCCAACGAAGAGGCGGATACACATATTTTAAGAATGAGAGGAGGAGAAGTATACCGGAAACCACCGCAAAAGGGTTTGGCCATTTGTTCTTGAAACTAGCTTCTCCGTTTACTTTTACGTTTGCTTCTAACCTTGCTTGGTTCAATGCTTTTGCTGCACCATAATATTTTTCATAGAGTTAAATAGTAAATTTATTTTACTTTTTACCAAAGGAAAATATATAAATAATTTAAAATATTTATTATATCGAATATGTTTTCTGACAAATAAAACATAAAGTATAGTTACGTAAGCAACGTGTAAGATTCACTAACCACTACCAATAAATATGATGAAAAGATATTGCTAAATATCTCGACAGCTTTTATAAAATCTTTTATTTCCTATGTATGTTTTTGGAATTTAATATTTCTATTCTTTATACAAGCGCGTGACATGCGATATGAATGAGTGAATTATTTAATGTAAGTATAAATATAATTTAATGATATAAATATAAAAAATATGATTCACACAAAATAATAAATAATAAGATTTCTAATTATTTGTTTTGGAAGTAGTCTTACGCAAACGATTTAGATACTAGCCGAGTCAAATTATCTTGTTAGACAACAGAACGCATTTTATGGAACGGTTTAATTAATATTTTAAGAAAATATTCTTGCAACTAAATATTGTTCCATTTTTGTAATTTAACAAAATTTTGTTCGTGTAAAATTAATGATTTACCAATTTGGGAAGCGGAGATGAGGAGACTGTCGTGAACAACGATCACGGTTCTAGACGGAACGATGACGGAATATTCTCTAACGCCGTCGAGTGACTTGAGAATATTCTCAATGAGAGGAATCTCCGATGTGCAGCAGATTCCCAGAACATCGAAGTAACTCTTCTGTATAGTCTTCTTCAGCTTCTTCTCTTCTTCTTTGTTCTGTGATGTCATTTTCTGACGAGTTTGTTTATGCTTTATGATCTTAAAAATCTGTAATATATACGAAATAAAAGAACAAATCAAATTTATATTGAAAAAACAAATAAAATTGCAAAAATATATAGGTTTATCATTTATGGTTCACTTTTGATCTTTTTAAAAGTAAAAAAAAAAGAAAAGCTTTTTATGGTAGATACAGAGAACAAATCAGATTTTTGGTTTTAAATGCAGATCTAGAAAAAAAAGGAGATTTTTGAAGAGTCTTGATGAGAAACAAGCAAAGAGAGTTTTGTTTTTTTTGGATCATGAAATCTCAAAAAATAATAAAACAAAGTAGAAGAGACGAGAGGTAGTACCAAAGAGAAGAGGCCAGACCGGTTTGATAAGGTTGGATCCAATTAGAGGAAGGCTAAGAAAGAGTGAGAGAGAAGTGTTAAAACTTAGAGGAGAACAAGTCTCAGAAATGGTAGTTGCTTATATAGGCAAATAACTAAGAATGTTACGAGATGATAGCTGATTTGTTGGGTTTTTTTTTTTAATTTTGTGTAATTAATATATTTATAATATATTTTATTATTTATTTTTCTGGTAATTTAAGAATAGGAAAATTCAAACCTATAGCAACAACCAATAGAAATTAAATTAGAAAATACCATTTTATAATTATTTTAGAGTATTTTTTTTTAATACCATCGTTTGTACTTTATAAGACAAAATTACATTATTTTATTTAATTAGACATAAATACTATTTTTTATCAAAATCATATTTTTAATTTAATTTTAAGGGTTGAGTATTTAGTGGTTGAGTTTAATTTTTTATTATTTAAGTTGAGTATTTAGTGGTTGGGTTTATTATTTATTGTTTGGATTTTGTGTAATTTCTCAAAAATATAATCTAATTTTGAATTCAATACAATTATTTAATAGTAATTTTGTCTTAAATTAATTTTAATGGTAATTATGAAAATAAAAGTTAATTTGGTGGTATGTTTTTAGAATTGACCATCATTTTATTACTCCACTTTTTAATACATAATGTTACGTGATATTCTGAGCCCACATATAATAAATTTTATTTTATTTATTTTTAGTTTCAGATGTTTATCTAAATCCGATGTGTAATTGAACTAAAACTCGCCTGTAAAAATTTCCGGTGATCAACCCATTAGCGTCGACGTTGTTAGAGGTTGTACTATAGTTGACTGAGAAGAAGATAAGATATAATTAGATGAGTGTATGTATGTAGAATCGAACATGGAGTGAGTCTACCATTGACTTTTAAGGTCAAGCAAAGCAAGCCAACTTAATACGGTGTCGTTTTCGTTATTCACGTATATTTTGTTTGTTTGATAGGAAGATTACTAATTTACTAGTATATATCATCCATAAATCACATCCGTACACTTCTGAGAATCTTCGAAGAATATTAAGCACATCTCACTATTCACAAATTGATAAAATTACTCAATGGTTATGTAATTATCACGAGGAGGTCGTCCACATTTTTAGCTAAACAGTTGTCATTTTCATGTCATTGTTATCTTCGTTGGCATGAGGATAACCACTATAAAATTCAATTCCTATATATAATGATAACACGATTTATTCTCCATAATAGATTATCGACTTAGTCCAATATTTAAATAAAAGGATTTGATTATTCATTTTACAATATTTGAAAAAAGACTTAGTCACAAGAAACTATTCTCAAAATGACATTAAAAAATGGTGACAAAATGTGGTATGGGCTTTTATAATGTAATTTTGTGACAAGAATAAAACTTCATTGGGCCATATAATGAATATTAACGTGGTCCCAATAAAAGATCTGGGAATTATGGTATTTTCGTAATTAAATAGATTACTGAGGGACGGAAAGAGAAATATTAGGTATCGAGGCATATATAAATGATATCTTTTACAATGTGGGCCCAGATACTATCTTTAACTTTACAGGCCTGTCCTTTGTTTTTATTTTGTTACTTTTCCTAAATTCTTCCAACGTATTTTCCCACTACAGATGCTTATGAAGTTACCGAAATAACCTTTCTTTATCAATCAGTTATTCTCGTATGGTGGTATATTATATTATTCTATTTAAGATATATGACTTTTAATACATCACAAATATAACGTGTATAGCGAGAAACATATGAAATGAATTTATCCAATGTTATATGCGGAAAATTATCTAAAATGAGTACTATTATATAAAATAGTAGAATGACTAGGTGTGAATCACAGTTCCATATGCTTATATAGATTTTTAAGAACTTTCTTTATTTACTCATGATGGTCCATTTTCCATTTACATGTCTCAAATAAGATTACAATAACATCACTTTTTGCATGTTTCAAAAAATAAAAAATATTATGAGAATGGCAAAGTCGAAAATAAACGTAAAAAGCGAGGGCAAAAAAAAAAAGGAAATAGAAAAAGTCTTATTCTGTATCCCGTCTCTTCTAACTTAGCCATAGATATCATAGTATAATATACTCGTAGCTTTAATTAGTTTAGCTCCCACCAGTACACACCATCTCCATTTCCATTTTACTTTTTATTTTATTTTTATCTGATCTGTCTTCTTCTCCATCTTGACATCTCTGTCCATCGAATTCCGACAATAATTTTGACCGTTGTTTTCTCCAACGTCTCTCTACTCTACAGTGATTCTCACGCTCCTCATTGTTTCTTTTGACCATTATTACAACAACATCTACCTTTTTGTCTTATCTCTCCTCTATTACTTCACTTCTGGGTTTCTTCATTATTTTTTTTCAATAAAGCAAATCCAAGATTTTTCACTTGTGTTTTTTTTGTCATGTTTTCGAGTAAATCTACACATGGGTTTTAGTTTTCTACTCAAGTCTTGAAAAGGGTTTAAGGATTTGAAAGCTTTGTTTTGTAAACTAAGTTCTTTAAAACATCAACAAGTAAATCTTGAAGAAGAAATGGGTTGTTCTCATTCAAAGTTAGATGATGAAGAAGCAGTTCAGATCTGTAAAGATAGAAAACGTTTTATTAAACAAGCAATAGAATATAGAACTAAGTTTGCTTCTAGTCACATTGCTTATATTCTATCTCTTAGAAAAGTTTCTGATGCTCTTCATGATTTTATTCAAGGAGATAATGACTTTCTTCCTCCAACTCATCAAGATTCATACTTAACTCCGGTTAAGACAAAACCAAACCGTCGTCGTAGTGGTTCTAATAATAGTGGTGACTTTATTACTATTTCACCTTCTTCTATGCCTCCTCAAATGATTCAAGCTAAGCCAAGATCAAATGTTAAAGCTAATTACTTAATGGCTAATCGAACCAGACCGGTTCGAGTTCAACAGAGATCTCCTGAAACGTTTCAAGTTGAAACTTTTTCACCTAGTAGTAATCAATATGGTGAAGCAGATGGTGGTTTCTTTGGTATGAATATGAATATGAATACTTCTGCTTCAACTTCTTCTTCGTTTTGGAATCCATTGAGTTCTCCTGAGCAAAGATTAACCAGTCATAACATTCCACCTCCTTCACCACAGAATTCACAGTGGGACTTTTTCTGGAATCCGTTTTCTTCCTTGGATTATTATGGTTATAGTTATGATAGAGAAAGTGTTGATAATAAAAGTGGTATGGATGATGAGATTAGAGGATTGAGACGTGTTAGGGAAGAAGAAGGGATTCCAGATTTGGAAGAAGATGATGATGTTGTTGTTAATGAAGCTGAGCCTTTGAGGTTTCAGAATCATAATCTGAACGAAACTGAAGAGAGTAAAGGTAAAGTTGATAAGAGTTGTTGCAATGAGGAAGTTAAAGTTGAAGATGTTGATGAAAATGATGATGAAGATGATGAGGATGAGGATGATGGAGAGTTTACAGATAGTGGATGTGAAAGTGAGAATGATGAAGATGAGAAAAACGTTGGAGCAACGCAAGAACAGCGAAAAGTTGAGGTGTCTAGAGGTGAAACTACAGGGAATGTAGTTGGGAAAGTTGAGGAGGTGAACAATGTTGTTAGTGTTGCAAAAAGAGATACGCCAGGTTTTACAGTGTATGTGAATCGAAGACCAACAAGTATGGCTGAGGTGATTAAAGATCTTGAAGATCAGTTCACAACCATTTGTGATGCGGCTAAGGAAGTTTCAGGGTTACTAGAAGCTAGTAGAGCTCAATATTCATCATCCTCTAATGATCATAGTGGTAAAGTTGATGAAGATTGTCGTAATCTTTCTCTGTTTTATGATTTGACTAAATTGAAGTCCTTTTCTTTCTATGTCTTGTAGCTATGAAAATGCTGAATCCAGTAGCTTTGTTTCGATCTGGTTCATCAAGATCATCTTCTTCAAGATTCTTGATTACATCTTCTGGTGGTTCAAGAGAGAGCGGGTCTGAAAGCAAAAGTGATGTTTCAGATGAATATTGCATGCTCTCAGGTAGTCACCAAACTACATTGGACAGACTTTTCGCTTGGGAGAAGAAACTATATGATGAAGTTAAGGTAAGTATCAACAGTTATAAGATTGTAGTGACTATCGAAACTGCGGTTTTTTTTACCTTTGTTGTGGTGTTGTAACAGTCTGGAGAACGTGTCCGAAGAGCATATGAGAAGAAATGTATGCAGCTGAGGAACCAGGACGTGAAAGGAGATGATCCGTTTACAGTTGACAAAACAAGAGCTACACTCAGAGATCTTGATACACAGATCAAGGTCTCAATACACTCCATTGAATCTATTTCCAAAAGGATTGAGACTCTTCGTGACCAAGAACTGTTGCCTCAGCTTCTTGAGCTCGTTCAAGGGTAACAACACTAACAACTTCTTCTTCTTCTTTGGTTTTCTTTTTATCCTCTCAGATTGACAAATGGTAGTAATGATCATAACAGATTAACAAGGATGTGGCAAGTTATGGCAGAGAGTCATCAGATACAGAAACGAACACTAGATGAAGCCAAACTGTTACTAGCAGGAACACCAGTTTCAAAGCGTCACAAGAAGAGACAACAACCTTCAATATTACCAGAGACTATCAACTCTCAAAGATTAGCTCAATCTGCTTTAAATCTTGAAGCTCAACTTCGAAACTGGAAGGCTTGTTTCGAGTTCTGGATCACATCTCAGAGATCCTACATGAAAGCATTATCTGGTTGGCTTCTAAGATGTTTCAGATGCGATCCTGACCCTGAGAAAGTTAGATTATCCTCATGTCCTCACCCGATATACCGAGTCTGCATCCAATGGTCCAAGTTACTTAACAGCTTGAACGAGAAACCGGTTTTGGACAAACTAGAGTTCTTTGCCTCTGGGATGGGTTCAATATATGCAAGACAAGTAAGAGAAGATCCAAACTGGAGTGGAAGCGGGTCAAGAAGATATTCAGGATCAGAAAGCTTGGAGCTTGTGGTGGCTGATAAGGTAGAAGAAGAGGTTGTGATGACTGCTGAGAAACTTGCAGAGGTTGCTGTGAAGGTTTTGTGCCATGGAATGTCTGTTGCAGTAAGCTCACTTGCTGAGTTTACAATCAACTCAGCTGATGAACACTTAAAGCTTGTTAACCAACCAGAGGATACAACACCAGAACACCCTCAGGCTCCAGATGTAAATTCCAATTCGTAATTGTTATGTAGTTTATTTGGGTTTAGAGAGTTTTAGAACTAGGTAGGTTTCTTTCTTGATCTTTTGCTATCAGAAGATAGTTTTTAGATGTATTATTATTAGTAAGACAAATAGTGTTAGTTCAGTTGGTTTTGAGGATTCCAAATTTGGCTTTTGGTATATTGGATTTCGGTTATTTATCCGGTCAAACCGGTTCCCTTGAATGGCCACCAGTTAATACATTATCGTTTAATGGTTCCCTTTTGGTAGATAGAAGCTAGGCTTCCTCACTACTAAAGTTAAACCCGATGTTTCTTGATCTCCTTCCATTATCGTTCAAGGGTGAGCTTCGGCTTTTGAGATAGTCAAAGAAGAAGAGAAGGTCCAGTCGGGTCCGGATCTGTCAAGTGTCAAGGACTACTCCATTGGATTTAAAAACTAGGGGTTTATATAATTAACACCATCCTCTTTGGGCTTTAAATGGCTGGCCCATGGACTACCTAGTTTCCATTTTGTTTTTAGATCGTAAATTCGTAATAATATGTTACTTTATATAGTTCAAAAATAATAAATTATCAATATATATAACTTGAAAAAATAAAATCAAAGGTGAACTTTTAAAAATATCTTATAACTATTTTTTTCTTTTAATTTACCATTTTGTTTATGTCCATAAAGTTTCCGACAAAGTATTAATGATCATCAGTTGAATTAAAGTTAACTTGATAAATAAAATAGCTGAATTTAAGAATAAAAGACATCAACATATACATTTGTTTGTTAACGACATGTATATATATACATATTCTTCGATTTTTTAATTAAAATGTTGTAATTATAATAATGAAAGCAGATAAATGCTGTAAGGGAAGGCAATGAGTCCAGCATAAGCAGCCTTTGCAACAACCATATTGATTGCTTCTGTGCTATGAACATTGTCCCAATACACATACTGTCTTCGAACCGGACATATCGGTTCATTTGTCGCACAAAGTTCTTCTCCTGCTTTTACCGTACAACAACTCTTGTCTATTACCGTAAACCCTACAATTACAAACAATATATATAATTAATTACGATAATATTTCATAAAATGTATTATTTCAGAATATATACTTACCTAAGGCGAGATAGGCAATAGGAGTTTGGCCAGAGAAGAGATCAACATAGGTGAACTTAGCATGAGGATAGTTTCTGTTAAATTCATAGACAAGAGCTCTGAGATTTCTGTTGAAAGGTAAGACCGCTTTGTCAACTTCATCAACGCAGCCTTTACCATCACCATGAGAGGCCATAATACGAGGTGTGCACCCGAGCCTACTTACCCCAAACACCGCCACCTTCCTTGCTCCTAGGACGTACATTGACTATATACACAAATTTTTATCTTTAAATTAATGTACATAGTTAAAGAAATATGATTATCAATATAACTAAATCAACGTTTTATAATTAAAAATTAATTATTTTTCTATAATAGTTTATTTTCATAATAAAATAATTACTCAATTTTCATCATTTCCCTACAATATTAATATATTTCTCTTCTTTGATTTGACTGTATATTTTATTGATAAAACATTTTCAAAAATTTTAAAATGTTATCCAAATTCCGAGAAAGTTATTCATTCTTTTTTTTTATATTTTGAACAATATAAAAATCACTTAAACTTTCAAAGTAAACGTAATTTTTTTAAAATCTTTTAAATGTGGAGTAAAATTATACACTGAAGAAAAAAATCATTTGATAACCAAAAGTTTATTACTCTAAATCCATTTCCTAGTTCAGTTACTCTAAAATTTACTAATCATGTCCATAATGTAAACATTAATATTTATATGATATAATGTTAGTGGGCATATTATAAATAATATAATCATAATAATACCTTCAAATAAGATCGATAACGTCGAATGAGAGAATCAGCATATTCATTGAAACTGTACTTGGTTTTGGTCATCGAGTTAGGCATGAAATAATTGTTGAGATAATCATTGCTTCCAATATTAATTGTGTATAAACACTTCTTCAGCTTCTCCGGTGGAATGTTCGCCCTCATTATCATTTCCTGGTGATTCTTTATTTGTTCTTTCAAACTTATTCTATCACCCTATATATATCATAATCAATAATATTAATTAATAAATGAATCCCAAAAGAAAACAAATCAAATGATTAAAATATTACGTAGTATTTTAAATATGATTTCCTTGTGATTCATGCAACCTATTTAATTTGATACCAAACAAATTAAGGTTTATTTAAAGTGACCAATCATATGATTATTAGTTACACGTTTTCTTGGAAAACTAATTATTGATTAACGTTATATTCATTAACCTGACACATTTATATACTATGTTTAGTTAGATACTATTCCTAACAATTCATATATAATGCCTAACCTTTTAAATTTTACATCTAATGAATTATAGGTTTTTTATGTTTATATTTAAAATTATATTAATGTTTTATCATAGAAGATCATTTTTAAGTGAACGATGTTTAAAATTAAACATGACATTTAAATTAAAAAATGAAAATATATATTAATGTTAAATCAATCTCCCTATAGTGTTCTTACCAAAAATTGACTAGTTTCTTCAAGAATTCCACCGCCGCCAGAAGCATAGTTTAATCCGATGTGAGCTTGTTCCGGCGAAGCTCCGTTAAACGGTGGAATGTAATTATTAAATCCAATTAGTTCAGCTGGAAAAACAAGAAAATTATTCAAACTCATATCAGAAAATGCATATTATTGTTATAAACTATATTTTTTAATAATATGTGAATTAATTTACTAAATGAACGAATTGTTAAAAAGAGAACCAAAACTGTGACTAACCGAAAATATCAGGAATATTCCGACCATTGCTAAACCGGCCGGTCGGACCTCTAGCAAAATCAACACCATAAGGTGAATAGTTGACTTTGGCCGTCGTATTCAATACATTGTTATTACCATTATCAAAGACTGAGTCTCCGAATACAAAGTAACAAGGCGTACGCTGAGCAAGAACTGTATTGGCCATTACAAACGACATGGCCACAAAACCCCAAAACAATGCTTTGAACATTTTCTTGATAGTTTTTTTTTGTGGAAATTAACTAGAAAATAAAAAAGTGATTACAAGTTTGAAAAAATGAAAAAATGTCTATGTATATATAGCATATGTAGTTAGGGACAGACAGAACAAAGATTCTATTTAAAGGCTTATTATATTTAACTAACTGATTTTGTTTAATAAAAAAGGGTTAATAATCAACTTGTCGTGAGTTGTAATGACAAAAGACAAGTCATCTTAATGGAAAAAAACTCGTTTTTGTGATGAACCTTGTTGTGTTTATTTTTAATGAATAAAACAATCACGTCTTTAAAAAAAGATTAGGTTGCAAAGTCGACGCTTTGGACATATTATTAGTTACGTTAATTATTGTGATGGATTCTAAAATGAGCTGTTTTTGTTAATATATATATTTATTTGATTATGTTTTGAATCCCATAAAACTAGGGATTTTGTTACATAGACTTTTCTATAATCTTTAAATTGTAAATTAATTACTATAAATGTCATTCTATTTACTCTTATTTAAAAATGTTCAATATATTATAGTATTTCATCATATTACAAATATTAATTTAATTACTTATTAAATTAAAACAATAGTTTAGTATCTTCAACTTATATACCCTAATTAATCGTCACTTTAATAACTATCCATAACCCAGATTTACTCTGCATTTCAAACAATATATAACACCATTAAACAACCTAATTAAACGTAAAATATTCTCTTATTTTTAAATCTAAATATTTAGTTAAACATGAAATTTTTTTTAACAAACACTACATCCCTTCAAAATTTCAACAAAATATCTGCGAGCATATTCTTAAATCGTTACATATTTATCACTTATTAATAAATATCTATTATTAAATCTAAATATTTAGTTAACCAAGAAAAAAACTCTAACAAACATTACATCCCTTTAAAATTTCAACAAACAATCGGCGAGCATATTCTTAAATCGTTACATATTTATCTTTTATTAATAAATCTGTAAAAACCTAATGTTTTCACTATATATATTAAACTAAAACTTAACAATTCATCAAACCCACAACTTAAAATATCCGAACAAACATATCAACTACCTAAACATGACTTCTCCAATTGTTTTTACTTGTCTCAAAAATATTAAACCTTTCAAAACCACATGGTGTATCCAAGTAAAAATAATTCACATCTAAAAACAATATACAAAAATTTCAGGTGAAACACTAGAAATGGTTCTAGCTGATCAACATGTTATATATCTTACTTATTTTTTTCTATTTTTTTTAAATAATCATAATACTAACTTAATTTTTTTTCTCATTTATAGGGTGATAAAATTCATGTCAGCATAAAAAAAGACTGGTTTCTAAATATCAATCAGTATTAACAAAAGATGAATGACGAATAATAGATACATTTACATTGTCACAAGCAAACATCCATTTAAGATGGGTTTTATGAATACAACTATTGTTACCAATAGTGTAAACAAAAGCAACAATCCCTATCTCGATATTACTGATTTTAAAAACATTATTGTTGGTGATTTCAATCTATTTTTTTAATCGGTAAGTTAATTATTTATATTTAACTCTAGATAAAAAAATATATTAACAAATATTCATTAAAGTTATAGAACTTATTTTGTTTTCATGGATTTACATCTTTCTAATTAATCTAACTTTTAAAGTTCATTACAAAATATACCACTAATAATATTGATTATAGTGTTTTGTTAGAAAGTGTATTATGTTAAATTTTTTGTTTTATGATAAATATAATATACGTATTAATCTTGATTTTTTATGATACTACTATTTAAATTTTCATAATCTAATATTTAACTAAAAAGATTAACAAATAATGTATACAATGTATTAATTTGATACCGTAATTGTTATTTGGATTGAAAATCTATTTTCAATTTTATTAATTTAATCAGATGAATCATAATTCGCCTCCAACAAATCAGTTCTTTGTTACACTTCTTTCTCATTTTGAATCATCTGTGGTAACTATTTACTTAATACTCATTATTCAAATATATTACTTATTCTTAGCTTAAATAATAATATCAATATTTCTGGTGTTTTAAAGGAGATTCCAATTGATTACAATGATGCTCATGTTAAAGATAATAACGATGTTGGAAAACAATATATTTATTTAAAAACAACTAAATCTGAAAAATGTAGAGTATAAAGTTGGATATAAGTTATATTCTTATGACTACAATCATGTAATCCATCATAGAATCTCTTCGAACATGTTGAAACAATTACATGATCATTATGATGAACTTAACTATGAAATGACAATAGAGAAACACTAACATTTATCACTGGCCATTTCCTTTTATGAATCCGTAAATTTTTCTGTATGTTTGTTCTTCTCCTTCCTGTCTTTCCGAGATTATCCCTTCGACGGAACAGGGTTTATACCTTTCAATTTCTCAATTTGATTCTATCTTTAATTGTGATTACTGTTCTGATTTTGTTAATTGTAACATTAGTCTCTAAAGTGAATCTCCTCTCTCCCTTTTATACACCATAACAAAGTGTGTTGGAGGGATGTGTGATTGGTTTCCTTTCATCACACCCTTTCATTCATTTAATCACATACCTTATACATATATATTTATATCATTAAAACCATAGTATATAAATGTATATGAACATTATAATCATAGTCTATAATAGGGGGAGTAAGAGGGTTGACATCAATTCCATTCCGCTATTTTTTCTTTGATTCGGTCTATCACCGTATCCTATTCTATACCGAAACATAAACTATTCATTGAACTTAAACTTTAATAGTTAGACCGTTAATACTTCGACCACACTTGGCCGTTGTATTAACTTAATAGTCCAAAATCCTTTAATGCGCGTCTTTTCATTAAATTCAACTTTCTTTTAAGTACCATAAAATTAGAATTGATCGAATGAGGTGGTCTTCTATCTTTTACTGCAATAAGTTCCCTTCCGTCACCACAAACCAATCTTAACTTTACTACTTCTTTAATATTTGAGATAACACTTTTATTCTCAAAGTCTTTTATATTGAGATAAACCATATTCTCAACTCATATGTTATCTAAACATTTCATGTACATATCATAATGATAACATACTTAATTTACAGAAAACATACATAAACTTTTATTGAATTCAAACTTGAGTAAACAACTTTACAATAGCATATCTCAATATAGCAAGGTCTTATCTATAATACATATCCTCTCTACATGGCCAATAAATATACCAGGAGAGAGTCCTTTACTTAACGGATCCGCTACCATCATGTCCATTCTTATATGCTCAAATGCTACTATGTATTTCTGTACTTCTTCCTTTACAGACAAATATTTTATCTCCATGTGCTTAGCACCTTTCAAATACTTGTCATTCTTTGCAAAGAAGACTGCTGCGGAATTATCACAGTTAATTCTCAGCGGCTTGGAAATGTTGTCAACAAGTCTAAATCATGAGATAAAGTTCTGCAGCCACAGTGCTTGAACCGTGGCCTCAAAGCATGCCACGAATTCTGCTTTCATGGTGGAAGTAGCAATGACAGACTGCTTTCCACTCTTCCATGATAATGCTCCCCTAGCTAATAGGAACAGATAGCCAAACGTCGATTTTCTACTATCGACACACCCGACATAATCTGAATCTGAGTATCCAATTATTTCAATACTATCGGATCTCTTGTACGTAAGCATTGACTCTTTGGTATCTTGCAAGTACCTCATAACTTTCTTGGCAGCTTGCCAATGGTCTTTTCTAGGGTTACTTTGATATCGACCCAAAACACCAACAACAAAACTTATGTCTGGTCGAGTACATGTTAAAAAATAATTCAAACTTCCAACCACTGACAAATAAGGATATTTTTCCATCTCTTTACACTCTATCTCATTCTTTAGATATTGACCATTATTAAATATGTCCCCTTTCTGAATTGGAGCTTTGCTAGGCTTACAGTCTTTCATTCCATAGCTATCCAAGACAGTATCAATGTATCCTTTATGAGACAAACTTAATAATCCTTGTGATATGTCCCAGATAATCTCTATCTCTATCACATAGGATGCCTCACCCATATCCTTCATTTTGAAGTTCTTGGATAAATATTTCTTTACATCCGTCAACATGCCTATGTCATTTGTAGCAAGCAATATATCGTCAACATATAAAACAAGAATAATGAATTTACTCCCACTGACTTTCATATAGATACATCGATCAAAAATAATCTCTATGAAACTGTATGACATAGTGGTATCATTAAACTTTAAGTACCATTGTTGGGAAGCTTGTTTTAATCCATATATTGACTTTCTCAGCCTACACACTAGATTTTCTTTTTCTGCATCCTTATAACCTTCAGGTTGGTCCATATAAACTTCTTCTTCAAGATCACCATTAAGAAAGGTGGTTTTAACATCCATTTGGTGAAGCTCTAAATTATACTGAGCCATCAATCCCATGACAATTCTTAAGGAATCCTTCTTAGAAACTGGAGAGAAGGTTTCCTTATACTTAATACCATCCTTTTGTGTGAACCTTTTAGCAACAAGGCGAGTCTTGTACCTTTCTATGTTACCTTTAGAGTCATGTTTGGTCTTAAAGATCTATTTACATCCAATAGTTTTGAAACCATCAGGTAATTCTTCTAGATCCCAAACTTTATTCACATTCATAGAAATTTTTTTTTCTTCTGCGGCATTGCCCCACTTTTCAGAATTTTCACTTTCTATGGCTTTTTTGAATGTTGTTGGATCATCATCGAGACTTAACTCACATTCAGTTCTAACAGCATATACCACAAAATCATCAGCAATGGCAGATCTTCTTTCCCTTATAGATCGCCTTAATGATTGTTGTGGTATGATGTTCTGTTCTTGAATCATGACTGGTTCATTTTCGGTTTCTTGTTCTAGTGGGTCCATATGTTCCTCATTATGTTGTTCTTGTTCGGTATTAGGTTGTACACCAACAACATGAACAACTACTTGGGTAGGAACTACGGGTGATGAATCTTCTACCCGAATTTCATTTATGTTCACTCTCCTAGATTCAGAACTCCCACTAGATTCACCATTTTCAATGAACCTAGCATTTCCAGTCTCTATGATTCTTGTACTATGATTGAGGCAGTAAAATACATACCTTTTAGACTTTTCCGGATAGCCAATGAAAAATCCACTGACTGTCCTAGAGTCTAATTTCTTTTCATGTGGATTGTATGGCTTTACTTCAGCCGGACATCTCCAAACACGTAAGTGTCTTAAACTCGGTTTCCTTTCTGTGAATATTTCATATAGAGTCATTGGAACTGCTTTACTAGGAACCCGGTTTAATATGTATTTTGCAGTCTTTAATGCGTATGTCCACAAGGATATGGGTAATTTACAATTACTTAACATACTCCTAACCATTTCCATTAATGTACGGTTTTGTCTTTCAGCTACACCATTCTATTGAGGTGTTCCATGCATTGTGTATTGTGCACAAATGCCTTTACTAGAAGTTTAGCGAATGGACCCAGACACTGTCCGCTTTCAGTGAATCTACCATAAACTTTACCACCTCTATCCGACCTCACTACTTTCACCTTATTTTCTAGTTGTCTTTCTACTTCATCTATGAATATTTTCAATATATCCACCGACTGATTCTTTTCATGCAACAAATAGGTATAACCATACCGTGAATAGTCGTCGATAAAAGTGATATAATATTTTCCACCACTCCAAGACGGAGCATCAAATGGGCCACAAATATCTTTGTGTATCAACTCTAAGAGTTGACTACTTCTTGTGGCGGGTTTCTTTGTGATGTGTTTTGTTTTGCTTTCCTTTTATGTATTCTATATACGCATCTAAGTCACTAAAATCCAATAAAGGTAATAATTCTTTACTTATTAACCTTATCATTCTTTCCTTGGATATGTGACCTAATCTTTTATGCCACAAAGTGTTGAGTTTTCATTACATGCATTACGTTTTATTCTTTGATTTTTAACATTGAACAAATATTCAAAAAACTTTTGTCAAGATTGAACCGATACAGTGAATCACACAAAGTACCATTACCATAAAAGTATTCGTTTCGGTACAAAGAAAATACACCATGTCCAATCTTAAAATTAAATCCTAAATCATCCAACCTACTTATAGAAACAAGATTTTTTGCACACTCAGGTACATAGAAACAATTTTCATGATCTATAAAACAACTAGTGTCAAAGATCAATATATACGTCCCAATGCCTTCTATCCGTGCTTTCATCCTGTTTTCCATGAACAAATACCTTTCAGTTCTTTTTAAAGGTTGGATCGAACTGAATCCATGTTCAATATGAGATACATGAGTAGATGCACCAGAATCAAGCCACCAAGTATTCTTTGGCACTTCTACAAGATTCAATTTAGAACAAACATATAAATTGTTTGTACCTTTCTTGTCGAACCATGCCTTTCTTTTAGGACAGAATTTCTTTATGTGTCCCTCTTTTTTGCAAAAGAAACACTTAACGACCTTTTGGATTTTGCTTTCAGAGGGCTTAAAGAAAGCTTTATCCTTCTTTTCTTTACTTGGTTTCCTGAAGGTGCTATGGATTCTGTTCAGGCCAGCTATGAGTGCAACTTGATCTTTCAGTTTCTTTAACCTTGCCTCATCCTGAATGAGCATGGCTTTCAATTCTTGAAAGTTCCATTTATGCTTAATGGTGTTATAGTTCACCTGGAACTGGCCATACTCAGGAGGCAGAGAGTTCATTATAAACTAAATCAAGAACGATTCATGCACTTCCATTCCCATGGACGTGAGTTTAGCTGCCAAGTTTGACATGTGAGTGATATGGTCATGGATTGTTTGTGACCAATCGAATCTCTTCGTAGTCAGTTCACTCATGAGACTGTCTACAATCGATTTGTCAGCGATATCTGATTAAGACTGTTCTTTTACTTTCAAGATAAATTTCCTTGCTTTCTCTATCTTAGGCATAGATGGCTTAATACTGTCTGTCATCGACATCCTAAGTAAGTTCAAGCATAACCGGTTAGAGCGCTCCCATGTCTCATAACGAGACTTTTCTAATTCTGAACTCTCATCCGTAATGGCAGCCGGTTCCTCATCAGTGAGGATAGCCTGGTCCAGGTACATTACATCCAAAGAGAACCTTATCTGTTCAGATCATTCCTCATAGTTGAGTCCGTTAAACTTTACAACAGAGTTTGCAGAAGCAAACGAACTTGATGAAGCTGCAAATTTTAAATAAATGCTTACCATTAATGCTTTGATACATTAATATATTCATCAACAACAAATAATCTAAACTCTTTTATTGTATGTATTTAAGCAACATTTGGGCAATACATTAAACACATACATTTAGATTGATGCTTGTTTAGATTTTTTTTAATAATTAATCAATCCATATCTACAGAGGATAGCAATGCTACCTTTGAGTATACATACTATCAACCATAATATAGTTGATCAATACTTAAGTTGCTACTTAATACATCCAATGATCTACCTTTGGGTAATCTCCTAAGATATACTAAGTAAATAATTGATCAATCAAAACTTTCTTGTCATTTTAACATCCTTTAATCATGATCAATTATGAATCTTTACTTTACTGTTTTATTAAGTAAAAACAAGACCACTTTGGTGATTAACATGTTGTACTTAATGAAAACTCTTTTAGAATAGACATTTCAGGTTTATATTGCATTAATATTTCATAATGCAATGATTTTATACTATTCTTATGCAGCGGAAAGAAATGTGACTTTGATCGAACATCGATACTATCACTTTTATGGATTATTTCATCCCGATATATCATCTGTTCATGGTCTGATTA
>KE158890.1:132589-158910 GCA_000411055.1 Leavenworthia alabamica | reverse complement strand
GATAATAATTTTTAATTTTTGATAATATTAGATTAAATTATATTAGTATGTTAAAATTTATATTATATTTTTATATTAAAATTATAATTTTAAATTAGGTAAAATATTAAATAGAATTGTAAAACAAAATTTTAGTAATTTGAACAATAATTATTTTTATTAAAAATATTTTGAAAAATATTTAGTACTATATTTTAAACATATATTCGGTCGAAGAAACGAATGTATATGACAAACATATATTTTAAAGTATGGGCTCACACTAAAAGCCCATATAAAGTTGGGCCTAATCTTATTAAACAACGGTCAACGTAAAATTGTCTTCTCCACATTGACTATTTGACTCTTGTTTGTACTAAAGTTTACATTAAACATAGACAATAATGTCCAAAGTACATACAAAAGGTATAAGCTCTAAAACACACACAAAAACCAAAGACTTCAACGACATTTTAAACACACACAAACAAAAACATCAAAACCATGCAATGAAACAAGATAATTAAACTTTAATGAAGTTCAAACAACTCTTTAAGATTATACGGTCCAGTAATATTGCTCGGTCCACTCCAAATCAGCTCAGCGATTTGTCGATTAGCTTCCTCAGTCAAATGAAAAGGATCAAAGAACAAATACTCATTAACATTTTCACATAACTCGTAACTCTCCGATGGTCCATTTCGACCACCACACGAATTAATCCCTCTCAATGGTCCACTTCCACAACATGCCTTTTTCACTTCCTTAAACCCTTCAAAACAATCCCAAAACATTACATAAAAACAATATGTTACGCTTATTATTAACCAAGATTTATTTTACCATATTTCAAAGGATTGTTTATTCTTTCATATAAAGAAGTATGATAGTCATGAAGTGCGTATTTGAATCCGGATAGTTCATGTTCTAGCCTCTTCAAAGCATACAAAAGCTTCTTGTTATGTAGATTGATCAGTTCAGTGACCGGTTTAAAACAAGAACCTATCTTTGTTTGGTCTCTAACTAATGAAGCTGGTGCACAATCGTAAGGTCCTGTGTTCAAGAACCCAAACTTTCTTCCTCCAAGTTCATACACTTCCTAAGAACATTTATAACATCATTTTTAAACCAAAGTTGCACATAATATATTTATACTTTACATAGACCCATCTCTTGGGGCATAGCAATCTAAGCATTTATCATGGACCCAAGCCGAAAATTAAAATATTGGTTAAAGGAAAAATAATCTAAAAATCAATTGCGTAGAGCCCACCAATATTACGAGACGGGCCTGACTTTACCTTGATAACGGTTGTTATGTTACCGATAACAAAATCGACATATTTTTCTCTGGGATTGGATTGAAAAAGAGAAGAGTTTGTAATGAATGGATATTGATAATCATTGAGTCCAATATGAAATAAATAAACAGCTCTTGAGATAACTCTCTTCTCTTCATCATCTCTTAACTTAGACCTCAACATTTTTGATACTTCCTTGAAGTTGTTTAATTGTGTTCTCAAATTTATCACCTTGAATGGTAAAAAGAAGAGAGTAAAAAATAAAATTACCAAAGTATAATAAATATGAATAATTAATACCATTCCGGGAAAAGTATCAATCAAAGCACCAGCACCACCTGAAGCAAAATTTACCCCATAGGTAAATTGGTTTTTACTGTTACTTGGTTGTAGATTTGGCGGGATTAACGGTAACCATGCATACTCCGCTGCCACGTCAGCAATCAGTTAAAAACATTTTTTGCCGGGAAAATAAAATAACGGTAAATTAAAGTGTTTGGTACCGATGAAATCAGGAATCAAACGTCCATCAGAGACTCTTCCGGTAGGGAATTTGAATGTAGTTTGACCATATGGCCAATAATTAGACCGAACACTAGAGAGTGTATTGATGTAGTTGTTGTTTCCGACATCGAACACAGAATCACCAAACAAGAACAAAGCTGATTGTTTTGTTATTAGATTGTTGTTGTTTATGCAGTTGATGTAACCTATTGATATGAGTATTGTGTAAGCAACGAAAATGATCTGAGAGCTTTCCATGTTTTTAACCAAGTTTTGTGTTCTAAATGTGAATTATATATATACAAAAAGATTAAAAATATTTTACTTTTTTTTTTTAATTAGTATTCATGTCGCCAAGTTTGTTTTTTCTAAAGCTTAATTTTCCAATGCACGACTGAATCAAAGATAAAAGTATAACACAACAACTTCAATATTTTTAATATTATCATATATTTTATAACTACCTATTCAATTAATTTGATGTACATATATATATATATATATATATATTTTTTTAATTGACAAAAATAGCTAAAATTTTTCTTTCTATGATATATATTTTTCCAACTGCTTATGTATATCTTTACATAATAAGATGGTTAGTTTATAGTTTGATGATTAATTTTTAACAATAATAAAGCCATGAATTTTATGAGAAATTTGTTGACATAGTCAAAATTTCAAAGCAAATACTTTTCCAAAAGAAGTATATAAGTCACTTACGGAAACAATAATAGATTTTAGATATGTGTTTGGTGAAAAGTAGTAAATTAAGTCACAACATTTTACTCTTCTTCGCCACCCGCAATAATATAAAGTGTCAATATTTCGTTATTGGGCTTATATTTAACGGGCTGAGTCCATAAAATGAGTTTGACCCAAATTTGATGATTTGCAGCTGCAACTATTCGAATTTGTTCAATAAGTTAAACCCAAACCCTTTGGTTTTTGATTTTCAAAACTAACAAAAATTATACTTTGGAAAATATTAGAGTTAAAACAAAAATCAATACTAATAACCAATCGATAAGATTATCATTCACTTGGGTAAAGCATGATCTCCAAGTGTAAACGCATACGGCATACTCTCAGGCACTAAAGAATATATATATAAAAAGTTTTTTTTAAAAGAATATAATAATCCTTTATGGCGGAATATATTGATCCTTTATGGTGGACCCGTTACTTGTAAAATTATAATCCATTTATTTTTCTCTTTAAAGATCACATGAAAAAATCATAAAATAATATAATTTCTCCAAATAGATTTTGAAAACTGGCTTTGTTCATTTATTGTCTTATTATCACCGAGAGACGTCGCTATTCATGTGAGTTACACTTTACATAGAACTTAAACATGATATAAAACCAACATAAACCCTACTTAATTACATCATTTATTTAACGTTTTTTTGTCTTGTCTTAATTTCGATTAAATTAAAACACACTAAGCTATAAAGCAAAATTCCACAAGTTCTCTTTCTTCCTTTAATTGAAAAGACAAGACTTTATTCTATTCTCATTTATCTCAATTCTATCATTTATTTCTTCCACTAACCAAACCATACAAATCCTTCTCTGTCTTTGATTCTTGTTCTTGTAAGAAGATAATGCACGATTGGGCTGCACCGTTGATAGCTTCAGCTCTGTTTGCGTTTCTATCGCCAGGACTGATACTACAATTTCCAGGTAAAGAATCTCCGGTGGGTTTCATGAACATGAAGACGACGATTGCTTCTATTTTTGTTCATACTATTCTTTACGGTCTATTTCTCATCCTCTTTCTAGTTGTTCTCAACATCCATGTCTATGCTTAGCTTCAATATGTGTTTGCCTCTGTTTCTTCCAGAGGGTTTAGTATATGACTATTTTAAGACTTGTTCTTGTTCCTCTTAGTTACTGCTCCAAATAAATTTAATTTTTCTCATCAATAACCATTTCAGCTCTTGTGTTATCCAATATATATATAGTCATGTATCTGTATTTGTGAGAAAACTCTGATGAACTTGAACTCAAGCTGGGGAAACATGGTCTTAAGGACTTAGAAAAAAACATGGTCTAAGGATTAAGACAAAGGATCTGTATCATCTAAGTTTTAATTTGATTTTAAGATTATCTCTTAAACTCAGTTAGGTATGGTTTCTTCATGTTGTTTCTTATACCAAAGCCTATCTTTGGTTTAAGCTTTGGGTGGGTTCTCTTATCAATGATTCTGGCTAGGGTTTAGGTGAAGTTAACAAACCTGAAGTTAGGATTTGAACCCTCTTAGAACTCTGAAACAAAGAGAACTTCAACATTTCAATTCTAGCAATCAGGATTGGTTTCAACCTCCTCGATTGATGCAGAGGCAAGAACAAGTTCACGTTTATGAATAGTGTAAGTGTAATTCTCAAGTTTAGCCTTCTTCTTCTTCTTCTTCTCTCTTTGCAATCTAAAGTTTTCTCTCTTTCTTGCTCTGTAACTATTGGGATTCTCTGGTATAGTTTCTCTTGGATACACACTTATCTACAAAACACAAATATCAAAGATTCAGAAAAAGTTTCATCAATCATCAATCATCAATATGATCATAGATTTTACCTTTTTCTTGTCAGGGCCAAACTTCTCAAACTTAACTAATCCATCGATTAAAGAGAAGATAGTATGATCTTTACCAATCCCAACATTTTTTCCAGCATGAAACTACATAAACACATCATTTGTTGAATCAACCTTCTCATAAGAACTGAATCTGAAATAAGAGCTATGGAGCTTTTTAGTTCATGTTTAAGAACATTGTTCATGAATCAGCCACAACCTCAAATAAAGCAGTTACATCACTAATCAAATGTATAAACGATAATTAATAGATAATGGAATTTGAATTCTGAAACAACAGCTTCTAAATTCGAAAGTTTCTCAGAACATCATTGATGAATCAAAATCTACTGAAACGAAACAACTTCATCGTAAACACAACACAAGCATTACCCAAAATATTCTAATATTAAACAGTTTCCGAGTTCTCAGAGCTACCTTAGTACCACGTTGACGAACAATAATGGCACCAGGTTTAGGCGTTTAGCGACTTGTTCACCATAGATCTTAACACCAAGTCGCTGACCAGGAGAATCACGACCGTTTTTAGTACTACCAGCTCCTTTCTTATGCGCTGATTCGATCTTCAATGGAATCGGAGCTTGGAGATTTCACATAGGTAAAGTCACAGTGAAGGAGGTTTTAGAGCATAATTCAAATCGCCTTTGAGGAAAGATGAGGTTGAAGATAGAGATAAGCCTTTGAATGCTCCAATTAGATTCAAACTCAACGATGATGCAATCGCCATTAATACAATTACCTAAAAAATTCAAACCAGATAAGTCTGTGGATTTGATGTGACTTCATTACCTCACAGCTCCTAATCGTTTCGTCTCACTCTGACTAATATTCCACGTCATTAAACCGTATTACGAATAAATGGAGATGATAAGCCTTATAGGCCTGTTAAGGATCTGCATTAGAAAATAAAATTCGGATCTGGATCTGAATTATCGGATATCCATTTATTATTATTTTTAAATAGATTTTGAGATCGGATTATAGTTTTAAATATATAATTAAATTTTAGAAATATAATAAAACTCTATGTAATAGCATAGATTATTTTAGTTAACAAATAGTTGGAAAAAAATAAAAATACAACTTGTTATGAAAAAAAATATATAATCACTATCAATAATAGTAAATAAAATAAAAAAAATGTATAAAGTAGACCGAATACTTTGAAACAAGCCAAAATTATATCCATGTACTTTGAATATTGACTATTATCATGTATTATTAATTAATAATAATATTTAAATATAATCATTAGAAAAATAAATATAGTGCATGATTTGAATTAAGAAGAATAAAATGGTCACTGTCTTGCAGATTTTGATCAACTAAACTACCTAATCCCTATATTAATTTTATTCCTTTTGATTTTCTAAAAATTTAAATATTGAAATAATATTATAAAGGTGTTTTAAATATTTTTGGTCACTATCATCTCATCCCCAACCTCGAGGAATTGCATTTTCAAGAGTGAAGGTATCTGGTCGGCCATAGGCGGTGAGTCGTCGCCGTGTTCAATATTATCATCTTATTTTTTTCTCGAAAATTAAAATAATATTACAATGTCTTTGTCTGATTTTAAACTCATAGGAAATAATATATCAATCTCGATATCTAATTATTTAAATATAGCAATATTTAAATTTATCACGTAAAGAGACCATATATTATAAGTGTTGTAAACTTCATAAGTTTAGTGTGTGTGTTATTAAAATTTTATCATGGTACTAAAATGTAATAAGGTGAGTCACATGATCCATGAGACCATACCAACTAGTTCATGTCATGGAAACATGCATAGAAGCATTTTTAGTTATATCAACAGACCGATTCATAAAAAAGAGAGTAAATAAAAAAGGCAAAAAACAAAACTCACATGAACCAAGCCACTCGGATTAGATCGGATCTCAGATGAGGCGCTAACACTGTGATCATCTGTGGGCCCCAAAATCATTATATCGTAGTCAAACAATGACTTTACAGTTTACAAATGGATCACATGGTTTAAGAAGATGCCACGTGTAGGTTTATCTGTATGGGTCCCATTTCTCGCCAAATTTTATGTAAACACGTTATTTATTCTCCTTTTTAGTCGGTTAATAGATTATTTGAAGTATACCAGATTAATTATTATTTATTAATATTTAATCTCGTGATTTTTTTAATTAAAAATATAATTGATTTGATAGAGTATAATTATTTAATTTTGTTTTAAATTATTAAAAATATTGAAAAAACCCATACATTTTTAGGATCTGAAAGTAAAAAAATACGTATATATAAACACTACATTTTCAGCTTCTTCTTCATAACTTGCATGTTTATATACTTTTATCGATAAACAATTCCAAAATATGTTGTGTAGTTTATGTATTTTTATATCTAATTTTTGAAAATAATATCAAAAATGTATGTGCAGGTATATTTCGTGTCCTTTATATATTTTCATATCTAATATTTTCTTCTACAATTAAAGTTCATAAGTACATTTTGAGGATTTCAGTTTTTTTTTTCTATTTTGAATTGATTCACAAATATAAGAAATGAAACACTTGCTAAATGAAAGTTAGTTGTAAGACAAGAAAATTATAATATTTGATAGAAATTATATTCATAATGTCTGTTTATTTGGTCAAAATATTATCTTCAAGTTGAAAATTTGAGGGCCCGGAATATATTTATTTATCTATTTATATATATATATAAAAATCACGTGTATGAAGAATAAAATGATTGGAAATAAAATATTCGTACAAGACAAATTAATAATTTTTAAAAGTGGCTGTTCGATTACCTCAAGGGTCATAATTATAGTGAACGTTGGATCTTGAGATCAACGAGAGTGAAAGATTACACGTGTCTATATATTATTGGTTATTAAATGTTAACTGATCTGTCAGAAGTAATGGCTGAGTTGTCACTTAACAAGAGAGATATGGTCTCACTTGATCAGTACGTAACTAAATAGCTAATTAATGGGGAATTAAGTGTATGTTATATTACAAAATATTTTTGTTTTAAATGTTAAAATATCATTGTAAAGTTAATAATGAACTTTAAAAAATCATTTTCGTAATTTTTATAAAGTAATTGGAAAAGTGTTAATTGATATTTTATATTAAATGATTAGAAAAAGGTTCATGGGACAGGAAAAAAGTGATTATTTTAGGTAATGAGTGATTTATATATTTTTTGAACAAAAAAATAATTGTCGATTCTTTTTTTTTTTTTATAAAAAATTGTCGACGTATTTTTATGATCTACCATGTGTAGTGTGTACACAAACAACCAAGATAAATAATTTAATTAATTTAAATAGTCTTATAGTGCAAGTTGTAGAGTATTTTATGGACGATATTTAAATATAATTAATGTATACATAAAACATAATAAATTTGTCAATGATGCCTTAGATATATCCACATGCAACAGTCTTTATCGACCCCAAATGGAAAAGTATGGAGCGTTGGTTTATTCAAGAAACACATGAAAAAAATCATTGTAATTTTTACTTTCTAATTATTTGATTTATAAATTTATATTTTATGAAATAAATAAGTTCTATAATATTATTTGTTATTACTTTATTACAAAAACAGGTGAAATATAAGAAAATATAAACGAGAAAACCTTTTATGAAACCACTTCCACTCATACGAGTTGTCACCACCCGACGATTTTGGAACTATCAACGTAAACCATTTTAGGATTGCCACATAAATTCATAAAAGCTCTAGCTCAATAGTGGATAAGAATAGTAAGATGAGTATAAATTAATTGCTAGATAATAGTCAATTTCTACACACACACACAAAATTGATTATTTTCTTAAGTGGATAAGAATAACATAATTTGATATAAAAAAATTATAGCATGCGTCCGTCGTATAAAAACATATAATAACGAGCAAAAATATACAATAAATAAAAGACTACACAAAACAAAATAGAGTATATTTTGATAAGAATAAATAAATTAATAAAGGGTTCTATGCAAATTATTCTTTCTTTTCAACTAAAGTCAAAAATCAATAATTAATTTCTAAATTATTTACTGTATTCAGGTAGAAATATTAAAACATAGCTAGAGAATAGTAGATTCCTACACACTCACCAAAATAAAAAAATAAAAAAATAAAATTATTTTAATCCCAACGCTGTAATTTGCCTTTTATCTTTAGGTAATATTATTATATACAACAATGATTGTCTTATCTTTAGTGATTGGCACATATGGCACCCATCCATTCACTGTATGACTCCTCAAGAAACCAAAAAAACAAAAAAATAATAATTATACGTCTAATATATATATAAATATTTACATATAATGTGTATATATATGCATGCATGTATGCTTTTATATATATAGAGATCTATAAAGCTTTATAAAAGCAACTTCCTCAAGAAGAAACGACAAAATTAACAGAGAAATAGTCTAAATCAAAAGTGAGAAAAAGCTCATCAAGATCCAACTAAACCCTACTTCTCCTATATTGTTTCTTTGGATCATTAGAGAGAGAGTTTAACAATGGATGAAGATGGAAACTTGCAGATTGGTAATAGTAATTACAATGGAGAAGAAGAAGATCCAGAGAATAACATTTTGAATCAACCTCTTCTTAAGAGACATAGAACTCTTTCTTCAACTCCATTAGCTTTGGTTGGAGCCAAAGTTTCACATATCGAGAGCTTAGATTATGAGTATGTCTTCTTTATCTTCTTTATTACAGTTCTTGATCTCTTGGTCTATTTCAATATGTTGTCTTTCATCTTTATTTTGTTATCACTTTAAAATGTTTACTAAGTTTTTTTTATTATTATTATTTATATAACGTTTTGATATTTACTCTGTTTTCAAATAAAAAATTTAATATTTAAGAAAATAAAATGAATGGATTTTTGGTCTAAATCTTATTCTATAAAGTTTCAAAGTTTTCTCTGTTTTTTTAATTTCCACTTTTTAATATTTATATTAATTATTGATTTACAATTATTTTTAGGAAAAAGAAAATTCAAAAAATTGTCTAGTATTTACTCTGTTTTCCGATAATCATTATTTATTTTTTTAAAATATTGGGAGGAAAAAACATTCACTGATGGAGACAATAACTAATGTAATAATTTTGTTAATATTTTTTATTTTTAATTTATACAGAATAAACGAAAATGATTTATTCAAGCATGACTGGAGAAGTAGATCAAAGACACAAGTGTTTCAATACATATTTCTAAAATGGACATTAGCTTTTCTTGTTGGTCTCTTCACTGGTCTCATTGCTACTCTCATCAACCTCGCCGTCGAAAACATCGCCGGTTACAAACTTCTCGCCGTCGGCTACTACATCAGTCAAGATAGGTATTAACTAATCACTCAAAACATAAACTCAAAATCAAGAAACTAAGTTACCTTGTATGACAAGTCAATGTTTGAAATAGGTATCTGACAGGTCTAATGATCTTTACTGGAGCAAACTTGGGTTTAACTTTGGTGGCAACAGTACTTGTTGTTGTCTTTGCTCCTACAGCAGCTGGCCCTGGGATTCCTGAGATTAAAGCTTATCTGAATGGCATAGACACTCCTAATATGTTTGGTTTTACTACAATGATGGTTAAGGTTTGTTTCTTAAACCTTCAAAAGTTCAAGATAGTAAAGGTTCAGAACCGGTTCAACTATTCACAATTATTTCGAATGCTTTAGAAATTTTTTTAAAAAATCTAAAATATGCCTAAACATATCTTAAAACGTACAAAAAAACTAAAATTACTGGATGTCCTATACGATCGCATATGTGGTCTACAAGAACTGGACATTCGGTCAAACGGATCAAATTCGGGTTCGGGTATACCGGATTTAGGAGTCTAATACCCAATAAAATAATTTTGTCAGCTTCGGATAAGAAATATTGAAAAAAAGAAAAAACGGTTAAATTAAAAAAAAAAATAACTAAACCTCCACAAATATAACTAAAAATGTTAGAATAATTTAATTATTTATATATACAATTAGATTTCGGATTTTAACCGTCGGGTTCGGATTCGGTACGGGTTTCCGGGTTTAGGAGTCTAGCACCCAATGAAATATTTTTTTCGATTCGGATTCGGATAGTATTTTTCGGATCGGATACTTCGGATATGTTATTTTGCCCAGGATCAGGTCTACCCTCTGGACCGGCCGTTTGTTTCCTTTGTTTAACTTGTAGTTTTTTTTATTAGATTGTTGGAAGTATTGGAGCAGTTGCAGCTGGACTTGATCTTGGTAAAGAAGGTCCTTTAGTTCATATAGGAAGCTGCATAGCTTCTTTACTAGGTCAAGGTGGTCCAGATAATCACAGAATCAAATGGAGATGGCTTCGTTACTTCAATAACGATAGAGATCGAAGAGATCTTATTACATGTGGTTCAGCATCTGGAGTATGTGCAGCTTTCAGATCACCAGTAGGAGGAGTACTTTTCGCGCTTGAAGAAGTAGCTACATGGTGGAGAAGTGCTCTCTTATGGAGAACATTCTTTAGTACAGCTGTTGTAGTTGTTGTATTGAGAGCTTTCATTGAGATTTGTAACTCAGGTAAATGCGGACTTTTCGGTAAAGGAGGACTCATTATGTTTGATGTAAGCCATGTAGAGGTTAGGTACCACGCAGCCGATATCATCCCGGTTACATTGATTGGAGTATTTGGTGGTATTCTTGGAAGCTTATACAATCATCTTCTTCATAAAGTTCTTAGACTTTACAATCTTATCAATCAGTAAGTTCATCAAGAACACTAATGAGTTTTTACTTTACTTTACTTAACATTGTTTTATTGGAAAATCGGATAGATCGACCAAACCAGAATTTAACGATACAAGTAACGAATAAATAATGAAGATATGATTATGTTTATAAGTTAATCTCATTTTATATATTGAATATTATTATTATTATTATGAGAATCTAATATATTTTTTTCTACAAATCGTTAGTGTTCTTTACTCTCATCGATTTTATCATTGTGTAGGAAGGGTAAGGTTCATAAGGTGATGTTAAGTCTTGTGGTCTCTCTATTCACTTCGGTTTGCTTGTTCGGTCTTCCTTTTTTATCGGAATGCAAACCGTGTAATCCTTCGATTGATGAGATTTGTCCAACAAATGGAAGATCAGGAAACTTCAAGCAATTCAATTGTCCAAATGGTTATTACAATGATCTAGCTACATTACTTCTTACAACTAATGATGATGCTGTAAGAAACATATTCTCATCAAACACTTCAAATGAGTTTGGTTTGGTTTCTCTTTGGATATTCTTTAGTCTCTATTGCATTTTGGGACTTTTCACATTTGGTATAGCTACACCTTCTGGTCTCTTCTTACCAATCATCCTCATGGGTTCTGCTTATGGTAGGATGTTAGGTACTGTAATGGGATCTTACACAAGTATTGATCAAGGTCTTTATGCTGTTCTTGGTGCAGCTTCACTTATGGCTGGTTCAATGAGAATGACAGTTTCACTCTGTGTTATATTCTTAGAACTAACAAACAATCTTCTTTTGTTACCCATTACAATGTTTGTGCTTCTGATAGCTAAAACAGTTGGAGATAGTTTTAATCTAAGTATCTATGAGATCATTCTTCATCTAAAGGGCTTACCTTTCTTAGAAGCTAATCCAGAACCATGGATGAGGAATCTCACTGTAGGTGAGCTTGGTGATGCTAAGCCACCTGTTATAACACTTAATGGAGTAGAGAAAGTGGGTAATATAGTTGATGTATTAAGGAACACAACTCATAATGCTTTCCCTGTATTAGATGGTGTTGATGAAGTTAGTGGTGTAGCTACAGAGCTTCATGGTTTGATCTTAAGAGCTCATCTTGTTAAAGTATTGAAAAAGAGATGGTTCTTGAATGAGAAAAGAAGAACAGAAGAATGGGAAGTTAGGGAGAAGTTTACACCAGTTGAATTAGCTGAAAGAGAAGATAATTTTGATGATGTGGCTATTACAAGTTCAGAGATGGAATTGTATGTTGATTTACATCCTTTAACTAATACTACACCTTATACAGTTGTTCAGAGTATGTCAGTGGCTAAGGCTTTGGTTCTGTTTCGGTCAGTTGGTCTTAGACATTTGTTGATTGTTCCTAAGATTCAAGCTTCAGGGGTAAGTTTACTTTTTCTAATAATATTTCAAGAACTACTTGTTTGATCAAAATATGTCTTTGTTTTTGTTGTAGATGTGTCCTGTGATTGGGATATTAACAAGGCAAGATCTAAGGGCTTATAATATTCTACAAGCGTTTCCTGATTTGGATAAACACAAAAGTGGCAAAGCTCGATGAATAAACTTCACTTATGGTTTGGATTTGTTGTGTTTCTTTTATATTTTATTCTGTCCAGTTTTGTTTGCATTTATTTTTTAAAGACCAAAGAAAATAAAAATCTTATACTATTTCGTAAAATTTGTTTCTTTATTTCTACTTGTAAATCTCTATTTTTCCACATATTTTCCATGATCAAATAAAAATTTAATCTCTCGAGTCACTACAAAAGAAAACTCTACAAATTAAATCAATATCTTTTTTGGGTCAAAAATGACTTAAACTTTGGTAGCAGCTAAGCTCCAGACACGCAAATTCCCACTCTTGTCTCCACTGAATAACAATCCTTCAGGACCAATTGTGAATGTGCTGATTATGTCCTTAGAAAACATTTTTCCTCTTTCTCCAAAACTGTCGAAAGAAAAAAGAATTAGTGAAATCAATGATTAAAGATTATAATAATATAAATAAACAGAGATTATAATTATAGCTTTCACTTACGATGGTAAGTCATAGATGCCAACAGATCCATTTTGGTAAGAGCAGAATATTATAGGTTTGGCTTCTGCATCATGCATCCCACAAAGAGTTTCAACACTCTGTTTCAAATCAGAAACGTTTTTTGTTTTAAAACCCAAGTGTTACTGAAGAATAGTCAACTATGTAAAAACAAAAAAAACGAAACTTAACCTGTTCTTGTTTACGTGTATGAGTAACTTTGAAGCTTCCATTTTCAGAACAAGTCCAAACTTTTATGGTACCATCTAAGGAAGACGATATCAGACACTTGTCCCAACATAAGAGAGATGTGACAGTATCTGTATGTTGCTTCAATGTCGTTATACATTGTAAGGTGTTAAGATCCCACACCTGGAGAATCACAGCAAACATTAGAATGCATTCGAAATCACATTTTTAGTTGCAGTTAGTTTTTACCTTTATTGTTTTATCAACAGAACCAGAGTATAGTAGTTGACCTCCAGCAACAAAACATGTAACTTCACCACTATGATGGCCCTCAAGAGATGTGAGGTATTTGATAGGATCAGACTCTGAGTCAGTAGCTTTCCAGACTGATATACTACCCGACTACAATTTCCAAAAAGATCAAAATTAGTCTAACAAATAATAGATACCTAATCTTGTGATAGAAGATTCTTGTCGAACACACAGCCTGATAGTTTTGAACACTACCAGATTGAGTGTTCGTCAGGAAACATCTACAAGGCCGAGTGTTCGACTGGAAACACCTATCAACTCATGTATAGAAAGATAGATAGCAAGTTAAAGTAATTACACTTGTTCCAGCAAAAAGCATTCCATTTGCAACAGTCATTGCATGCACCTGACCAACCACTCCATCAAGATGCAAATCTTTACTGGTTTGAACATTAAAAGCCTGCATGGTGTTCTTGAAATCAGTACCAAGACGACTTATGCAATTAAGATAATAGACAACTTAAAACTAACCTTCACAGCATTTGGCAAGCCAAGGAAAACCCATGAACCTTCACTAATTAAAGACCCTGCTTCTGCCTGGAGGTTCATCATATGTACACACTGACCAGTGTGACAGTCCCAAATTCGCAATGTACCATCGCTGCTGACTGAAAAGAGTTTATCTGAACTCTCAGGGAGTGCAATGCCCTTTAGATCCTATAGACAAAAACAATTATAATAAGCCAAGAGTAAATGGATAGCATTATAATAAAACATTGTAAACGTAGTAACATACTTTGTTGTGTCCTTCAAGAGAAGCTACCATTGCCAGTCCAGGGAAAGAAGACCAAGAGTGTAAGAACTGGCATTGCTCTCCATTCTTGCAATTTCCAGCTTTCCAATACTTACAACATACACACTTTTTAAAACTTGGATTGATGTAATCTCTCGACCCTTGATCTCTAGATGAGCTTCTTGGACCATATGCAGTATTCTTTCTTGGCTGGTTTGACACACAATATCCTGTGCCTAAAACTGGTGGTTTCGTTGACACATTAGCTTGATTCTTCCTTGGCTTGTTGCCTTCTGATGGTTTGTAATCTTTTGATGTCCAAACCATATTCCTTGAAAAATTATTTGGACCTTTCTTCATTCTATTACCATAAGGGGCATAAGGTCTTCTCGAAACTATATCTGTGGCGAAATCTTGTTGTCTTCCAACTCCAAAGTTCTTTCTCCTTGGCGCCTTATGATTCATACTATATAAAGTGAGAAAACACTGAACTTTAGAAGACTAAATTACCACAGAGTCGATCAATGTTGCTTCATTCATGATGATCCGTATACAAAAGGTGTAACAAGTCCAGAGGAGTTTCTGAATTCATCAGTGACTCGAGGTAAGAAGAGATCCAAGAGCACAATGTAACCCCTTAAGTTCACGATCAAAATCCAGGTACCATAGAGCACCAAGTTCACATAAAAGCCAAATAAAACTAACCTAATTCAGAACCCTAACCTAAATGCCACTAAATATCATAGTCGACGATTGATCATCTGAGATCAATATCATCACAAATACAATCGATTGACTTGGATGGATTCCATAACCGTGAGTTCATACGTAAAAAAGCCCTAGATTCTACAAAAAAAATAGATCCGACGAATGTACATAGATGAAAAGGTCGAATTCATCATCCTTATCGGTGAAACCCTAGATCTCTGGGTATCGATGCGAATAGGGAAGACGAGAGTCGAAAACGTAGAAGAAACCGAAAGTTAAAGCACGAAGACATCATCATAATGGACGTAGTCGAAGTAGAAGCAAACCTGAGAGAACAAACGTAATCTTCGATTTGGAGAACGGATCGTAAACGCAGAAGAAAATTTTTGATGCGGAGGAAAAAACACGGAATTGACTGGAATGAAAATTTTATTGGCTCTCTGGGGAAAGGTTGTATTTATAGTTATAGATGAACCTGAGGTTCCTTATTGGGCTTAATTTAGGCCCATCACACGTGTCAAATAAAATTGTTATTTTTCCTTTTTTTTTGGTCAAACTATAACAGATTTTCCTTTTTTTAGGTCAAACTATAAGATATTTTCCTTTTTCGTCCAACAGATAATATTATGTGGGAGACAAATCCGCAAGTTTGTTTAATGTTTAATCTTATTAATCAAATTATTTTTAAATCATAAAAAGTGAAATGTTGAAATAAATCCACACAAATGAAATTCTTTAAATTGCCTAATTCATATGTAAAAGGATAAATTAGAACATTATATATCAGATAAGTTTTTTTTTTCTTTATTTCATGAAAGAGAGACTAGCGTAAATAAAAATTAGATAAAACTAACATTTTTTTGTTTTTCCAGAAATAATTCCAGTAAGCAAGAAGAGCTTCATAAATCATAAGAGATCAAATAAATTAGGGCACAAGCTTGTTGTGTATATATGTTCTTTAGAACAAAGACATAAGTTTCCTCTAGTGACTTTGTCATAAATTTAGGCTGTTAGGGCTCGCTCGAAGAACTGGTCACAGACTCACATAGTGGAGTGGTGAACTACTGATTTTACTCGTCAGTGCCAAAGTAACGATCACCAAACTCACCCAAGCCAGGTATAACACGGAACTCTTCGTTCAGACACTGGTCTATCTCAGACGTCACTATCTTTAACGCCGGAAAACGTTTGCAGACACAGTGAATTCCTTCCGGCGCCTGTCAGAAAGCAAGGTCATGGTTAAAGACAGGAGCAGAGACAGAGAAATAGAGAAATAGAGAGAGAGATCTTTAGTGGGCTATTTACACTAACCGAGATAAGGTTGAGGAATATAATGTGAGCTTCAGGAACTCCTTTTTGTATGAGTAGTTCAATGGCTTGGTTAGCCGAGTTACCTACAAGAACAAGCAAAACCAAATCCATCTATAAACTGATATAAGCAATGTGAAAAGACTCGAGTACCTGTGGCTAAGACAGGGTCTAGAAGCAGGACATGGCGTTCAGAGATGTCGTGAGGAAGTTTCTCATATATAAGCTGATTCACATAAGATTACAAACCTCAAAAATTCTTGTTCATAAAAAGAGATTAATACTTTGATATTACCTGTTTTCCATTATCGCCATCGCGGTGGATGAGGATCTTCCCTATTTTAATTCCTTTGCAGCAAGCTCTTAATGCATTTTCCATGCTTTCACCACTAAGAAGAAAACATACAAACACACAGTAAAGCACAAATTCATCGCGAGGAAATAACATCTTATCGAATCAAATTTAACATAATCAAATACCTTTCGAGGCTCACCTTCGAATAATTGAGACTCCACAAAGTTTCTTGCAGAAATCAACACCAGTATACACAGCTCCTGGTGTGGACAGTGTAAGAAACTTTTAACTAGTTGAAGAAAGTGTATTACAGCTCAGAGATTCTCCTCTAATACCTGTTGGAGTAACTACTTGTTTCTCAGTAAACGGCAAATGACCAAGACCATGCTCCACGACCTAAAAATAAAACCGATATTAGTTAAAATAAGAAAGAATGTAAGCTGAATGATGTTGAAAGAGAATACAAGAGGTAGAGAAATACCAGACGAATAAGTCGATCTGAATAAAACACAAAGTCATGCTTTGATATGTCCTTTTCCCGAATAAGTGTATGCATGCCTCTTATCTGCGATTATGATCTTATAGTGAGACCATTGATTCAAACACTTACTGTCTAATTCAAGAATCAAAGAAGGCAAGAGAAGGGAAATTACCTGAAATGTTGATTGGATCACATAAACATTAGGGTAGATTTTGCACAGATCATGCAGACCAAGTTTTGTGTGGATATGTTGCGTAATCAAATCAACTGCAACGTGATTATCACCTCCTCGAGGAATAATCACGTCAGCATATTTCTTTGAGGGGAGCACAAAGTCATCAAATGCAGGCTTCACAAACTTTGCATACTGTAAATGAACATAACATCCTCAGATAAACAAAAGTTGAGCCCATAGGAGACTCGGAAGATAATAATGATGTTTAACAGAGGAGAGGAGCATCTCAAAGGATAAAAGAAAAACATATAGAGTTATCTAGAAAAATAACAACAGACGCAAAAAAGAAGAAGAAACAGAGTAGAGACACAACGAAATATTTCATTAGAGCAAAGTTTCCATGTGTAGCTATCCATGACTCGTATTCACAGACATAACAAAGCCACCTAACTAGAATATATAAACCTATGCTGACCAATACTACAACATAAATGGAAAAGAGGACTAACCTGTCCAAGCACTGAATTAAGATCCCTACCCCTGTCAACTATGTCACGCTTGATTCTGCGAGCAAGCCTTACATCAGCATCTGAAACCATTTAATAGCTTATGATGAGGACTAGAGAAGTGTGAACTAGATTCCAATTTGACTAACTATATAGCTTCAGAAGATTAACTCCTTCTTCAACGGTCAACAGATTATATATAAGGTAAAATGAAAGAACCCATGAAGGCATCAGCTACAGAACAGCAGATGGATAACTTTAACTACAATATCGTTTCCGGGTATACAGTACTAATAAGGTTAGCCAAAGAGTAAAAGACAATAAGCAGCAGAAGACATATGAATGCTTTGGGGAAATAAAAAAGACTTAGCAGTTGATAATAGTGAAGGTAAGGTTGGTCATTACCTGCATCAACAAAGACCTTCATATTCATCAGATTCCGAACTCTTGAGTCATGGAAAACTAGAATCCCTTCCAAAATTATAACATCAGAAGCATTGACCTGGCAGACAGGTATACATAAACTCAAATATGAAGAGACATAAAACCAAACAAATAGAATAACACAAATAATGGCCTTGAAGAGAAGAGTAAGCACCTGACGAAAAGCATCAGATCTACGTTGATGAGTCTTAAAGTCATAAATAGGAACTTGATAAGGTAAGCCACTCTTGAGAGTTTCAGCACAATGCAAAAGCTGCTCAGTGTCAAATGCATCTGAAAAAAAAAGAAACAAAAACAAATACGTTGAGAGCTAAACCAAAACAAAAGGGAACTCAACTCATTAAGAATCTAGTTTTATACCAGGATGATCAAAGTTGTACTCTTGCACATGCTCTAACTCCTCAGATGTTAAACCACGATAAAATGAATCCTAATCAACAACAACAAAAACATCAATCAAACTCTATATATGATGTAAAATCTCAGCTAATCAATAAAAGATTGAAGTAGAGTCAGCTAATCAAACCTGATTAACAAGAACAACACGATGATCATGAAGTTGTTGTATAATCATATCACAAACCGTCGTTTTACCAGAAGCCGTACCACCAGAAACACCTATCAAAACAAAAGCCAGATTAGTTCAATTATCAAAACCCTAGAGATCACAACTATTCAAAATTTGATAAAAACCTAAACAATAAAATTACCGATAATGAAGGGCTGTTTAGGGTCGGAAAGAGCAGAAGAAGAAACAGCTGATCGGAGGTGAGATAATGAAGAGACGATGGAGGAATTAGGTGGAGAAGAAGAGAGAAGAAGGCCGTCAAAACGAAGACCGGAGAAGTGAGGCCCTGATGCCTTCTCCATAGCGTAATCTATTGAAGAAGATGAAACCTCCGGCATTGATTTGAATGATTTTAGAGGTTTTGGTTTTGTGATTTTCCGGAAGAAGCTCCGTAGTGAACTGACAACGATTCTGTTTTTTTTTTTGTACGCTTATATTATATGCTAAATATAATAATAATAACATTTTATTAATAAATATTTAATATTTGACTTATATTTGATATATAATTTGATAATGATAATTTTGTTATTTTATTTCTGTTTTTATTTCATGCTCGTAGATTTGTTGATAATTTTGATATGTAATCTAACAAATTGTGATGATGATTAAATAATAAAACAAATAAAAAGACATTTAGTAGAAATTATAAAAAAAAGGAATTAAATAAACATATATGAGGGAAAAAAAAAAAGAATATAATATGGGATATTCTTTTGTTATAATAAATAATAAATAAATTAGCCATGTGCAGAATATGATCCGGTTCGGATAAAGTTCGAATTGTTTTTATTCCATTTTTTTTTTTTTTTTAAATCGATACTTATAAAACCTAAAACATTTTGATACAGTGTGATTTCAAATATTATCAAGATATATTAGATCCAACTAATAAAATACTCTAAAAACCAAAAATATTATAATTATAATACTCAATACAAAACAAATTAAAATAAAACTAAACTATCAAACATAATTACTATCTTCTGTTTTAAAAATATTTCGATATTTTGATGTTTTTTTGTTGTTTTTTAAATTATTTTTTTAACTTTTTATTAGTAAATTGTAAACTTTAAATTGTAATAATTGAAAATAATAAATAATTATTGAAACAAATTTTTAGTTAAGGAAACTAATACATTTAAAAATAATAATCATTTTTTTAAGACATGTCAATTTTTATTAAAATCAATATTTAAAAAAAAACGAAAAAAATATTAAATTTCATCACCAAATAATCCAAAATCTAACATTTAAGTTTGTAACCTACGAAATAATCTTTTCATCTAAATCATTTATCAGTTTTCACATTAATCATCAAATAAAAAAATAATGTAAAAAAAACAAATAAAATTATAAAATCGCCATAACTAAAAAAATTTCCACATTATCATAAACAAAAAATAAAAAATCTCATTTAACAGAAATTTTCTTCTTCGTCTTCTTCTTCATCTTTCTCTTCTCCAATAAACTCACTTTAAAAACAGAGAATCTAGGAAGACAACGTTGCTTATACTTCACAGGTTCATTACTCATCTTCTCTTTTACAGAATCTTCAATACCATTAAACTCATCTAATGATTGTTTACCATGTTTCTCCCATAACTCTTCTAAAGTCTCATTTCCTTCTTCTTCACTTATACTCTCTTTAAAAAGCTCACCTAGCTTCTTCCTTCTTGGTACTGGTGTAGCCAAAAACGTTACTCGAAGCTTCTCTTCTTGGATTAATGGATTTTGAAAACGTGGAAGCTTCTCTGAGATACTACATTTTGGAGTATTTCCAAGTGATGGTGTAAAATCTACATTTTGAAGTTTATACATAGAATGTAATAAAAACATAAGTTAAAAAGTGTTGTGTAATAAGTGAATGAAACTAACCGCCATTAACACTGTAGAAATCATCTTCAGAATCTGATTGTATCCATTGTTGTGTATCATAAAATGTTTCGTCTTTACTATTCCCTGTCACATTGTATAAATTTATGAATTTTTAAAACTTGAAGAAACAAAAAAAAAATACAATAAAACGACTGTTTTAAATCTATAACCTTGAAATATAAATCTTACTTCACTATGAATTCTCCAATTTACTGGACAATAATAAAATTTAATATTTCTAGAATTCATAGAAACATATTATAAATGAAAAATAAAATAAAAAATCTTAAAATTTATCGATTATGGACTCTGCATGAGAACCTTTAATAGACTCTTTTGAAGTAATAATAATACTATTTAATATTTTCTTAAAAATTCACTATTTAAGCAGTTATTTAATTTATGAAAAATGTAATTAGGAAAACGCTAAATTTGTTTTTATTGAAAGGGACAAAAAACAATGATTTGTATGAATCCAATTAAGAAGATGATTTGATTATGATTTTTATATTTTAAAAAATAAACAGAATTTGTTAATAGTAATATATTAATGGAAATAAAATCAATTAGTGACTCTAAAGGGTAAATAATTAAGGATATTAATTATTTACTACAAAGAGGTTAATTATTATGATATATTTTTATACCATAAACCTTATTAATTCAAAAGAGGCAATTAAATCATTAAAGAGAAAATGTTGTTGTTTATAAATTATAATCAATAAATATCAAATTTAAAGTAAATATAACAAAAAAAAAAAGATTATGAAAACATATACCGAAGCTTCTCTTAGAAGAAGAAGCAGTAAACGACAAACGAGATTTCACTCTAGTTAAACCTTTATCCACCGACCTCGGAGTAGCCGCCGGAGCTAAACTCGCATTCACCGGCGATTCTGGAAGTACATTCATTATGAAATATCAAAATAAGGAAATAGCTTTACACAGAGATTAATTAAATAAAGAAAATTAAATACCAGAAATTGTTTTAGTAGAAGGAGACGACAAACTTGAATTTTCAGGAACAGCAACGGTCTCTTCCGCCGTCGCCGGTAAATTATTTATCGGAATTGACGAGTCGTTGATTACCATAGTTAGAGTCTTAGAGAGTTCATGAGCTTCTCTCGATAGACCAGTTACCGAGTTTTACACACAGATATGCACGTTTCTAAAAGTCCAAGGCAGTAGTTATTAGAAACGTAATTTTTTAAATATTTTTTTTTCCTTACTTGTTTTTTAAATAAATAAACTTTTCATTTTTTTTAATAATAATATTTTTAAAGATTTGATTTGTGATTATTGGACATTCAGAGACATAATGCTTCGCACGCAGTTAAAAGAAACTG
Source organism: Leavenworthia alabamica (assembly GCA_000411055.1). NCBI lineage: Eukaryota > Viridiplantae > Streptophyta > Magnoliopsida > Brassicales > Brassicaceae > Leavenworthia > Leavenworthia alabamica. Next base: position 136,795 of record KE158890.1, on the reverse strand, counting down.
GCCGGACAGATTCTTTAGTAACTTAGTCGGAGAAGCGTTGTGGGTCCCACGGAAGACACATGGACCCCACTAACTCATTCATCATTTTAGAGGACTTGAAGAGTTACTTAAAATGTTTTCAGACTTGGTTCATACAAACTAAACTCGTCTGGTTTTATGAGAGTTGTCTTATGATAACATAAAACCGGCTAAAAAATGACTTCGGGTCGAGTTTTGGACACAAGCATGCCTGATTATGTCAGCTCTCTTTTAACTAAAAAAATAGTCTTAAATGAACATAACAACGAGCCCTGTCCCAAAACAGGTAACACAATCTCAGTTCCACTCTTTGTCTCTCAATTTTCTCTTACTACATATTATGCCCAAGTCAATTAAACACACAAAATGAGACTCTATTGAGGGTTTTGGTGTCTTTGTTGTGTGTTCTGCAACATATTGTTAGGCTGCTGATTCGTCTGCATATTTCCATAACCTCCTCCTTCTTGTTGTTGTTGTTGCATCTGTTGGGATTGCTGCGTTTGCGTTTGCATCATTCCACTGCTGTTAAACACTGAAAGAAACCGCAGTTAACAAATGTAAACAAAGTATATTCTCTAGTCTACAAGACTTTCTTACTCTGGTCACTCATCATTTGAGAAGCAAGGCCTCGTTGAGGATTGGTATTCGAAACACCATATTGCTGGAAACAATATAAATCCATAGACATATCACAGATCAAGACAATGTTCATCGTTCCGAAACATCGATAACTTTTTTTATTTTTCAAATTAGCTTTACCTGCATTCTAGGAACAAGTGTTTGAGATTGCATAGATGACATGTTTGGTATCTGGAGTTTTAGTATAAAGTTGATTAGTATCTTTTTAAATCAGCAATTCAAGAGGTTGAAGAGAGGTTACTAACCATCTGGCTACTTGGGGAACCTTGTGCAGAAGTAAACAATGCATTATTAGCTCCACCTGAAAACTGGTTTAAGTGACGGTTCATCACTGGATTGATCTGTCCTTGAGACATGTTATGCTGTATATGTCCACCTGAGAGTTGTCTTGCTTGGAATTGTTGATGAGCCATTGGCTGAGAATATTGCATTTGATGTTGCCCATGTAACTACAAAACAACATAACTTTAAAAGCTTGCTCTAGTCTCAACTGTCACAGCCGCATTATATAAGATTCTAACAAAATCTAGGGTATAATCTTTCCTAAATATGAAAATCACAACTACTGGAAAATGATTTATAACCTATATATGATTAAGTGTGTGTCATTTCTAGAAGAGAGTGTAAAGCTTGAATATGAGAATTACCGTTTGAAACTTCTGCTGACCTTGTCCATGCAAATCATGAAGTAATGGCATCTGACTCTGTACAAAGTTAATGCAACTATAAGTTTCATTACAGTAAAACCTCTATAGTAGATGATACACATTATAAAATAACAAAGTTCTATGTAAATAATGGTCCTAATAATACCATAAAGTAAGAATTCTAATAACTAGACATAATACCTAGACAAAATAACTACACTCAGGACTGGACATCTAAAAGGTGGGGTTTGTTGGACTAGACATCTACGAACGACGAGCCCACAAATCGACAAATTGGGCCTACCTCGGATACTATATATGGGCTTCCAACACAAAACCAATTGGCCATAAGCGGAGTAATCTATCTGTTTTATATACCTAGTCGATGTGGGACATTCCAATATAAATAAACTATAGCAAACCGCATTTAACATTTAAATCGCGCTTCTAAAATTTCAAGGTAATATATTTGATCATATATGTTTTAAAAGAATTTAAATTAATATCATGATAAGTAAATAAAATATTAAACTTCGAATATTTTTAATTTATAGAGATTTTAGTAACACATATAGAATAATAGCAAGGCAAGTATCAATTGCAAGCAATGTATCAAGTCAAGGAGCCTACCTGACCCAATCCTTGCATAGAAGATTGCCTAAGCTGTTGTTGTTGTTGGGCAAGTAGTTGCTGTTGATGTTGAGGTAACTGCATTAGTTTTGACCTTTGTTGTTGTTGAAGCTGGATTTGTTGCTGTGGGGAAGGGGCATTAACCATACCCACAGATCGAGGAGAATTCGAATATGGTAAAGGAGATGTTGTGTTGTCAAAGTTAACACCAGATGGTGATGCAGCCGATCTTCCCATAAATTGTGTTCCAGAAACCTAAAAACACTCAAAGACATGAACCTCCAAGGACAATAATTCTAACAGAAGTGATAAATCATCAAAACTAGTTGCATAATTCTTAACCTGTAATAGATTTCCTTGACTGTTGATGTGGTTTGATGCCACAGGTAATGGATTCTTGCCTACTGAAAGAGAATTCCATACAAATCATTAGTGTCAATGAAGAACAAAAGAACAAATAAGGAATGAGTCTAGCTTGTGGTGTTTACATCGATCAAACGGGTAAATGAACCTGTTACCTGTGTCGTTGGTGATGAGCACATCTGCCAGATGTGGTGGAAGTGCAGTAGTTATCTGCTTTTGGTCTGGAGGTAGTCTTGTTCCTAGAACACATTGTTAAAAAACACAAGATGGAGTTTAGCAAAACCAAATCAAATGATTCGATAAATGATTCTATTACCTGCACCATCATTTACAGCAGCTCGCAGCATGTTCTCCTGCTCCTGAATCTTTGCAGCTTGAACTTTGTCCATAGTTGGAAGCATAGATGGACCTTGACGAGCACCAAATCCATAGGCTTTACGAGTATCAGCTAATACTTTCTCTGCACTTTCACAAGCTGCAGCAATCATATCAATCCTTGCCTGAAAAAAAAAGAAACAACAATAGTGCTCTCTCAAAATCAGCAAAGGTTAAACAGAGAAATCACAAAAATAAAATGCATACATACACTTACCTTTAGCCTCTCAATTTGCATAGGTATTGGCAAATTTTGAACACCTTGAAGCAACTGCTCTCTCTTGGAGTTGTCATCAGTTTCCATCTCCGGAAGTAATTTGGAAGACAACATAACCGGTAAAACTATAAATCACAAATAAAAGGCTAAGCTAAACCAGTTCATCATTGAATAACTCATCCAAAAAAGACCATACTTGCAGCATTTTCAGCATTGACGTTCTTAGGAAGCACCACAAACGCATTAGAAACTCTCCTTACTTCTTCCACAATGTTGAAAAGCTCAAGATTCACCATTGAATATTGCCCTAGAACATCTTGCCTGTAAAGAATCATGTAAGTTAAACTCAATAGACAAATCCAAATATCAAATTTAGGATAAGAGGATGAACCATTTAGGAGTAGTATTAGTTCGACCATAATTATCAAATTCTTCAAGTATCCGAGCAATGGCCTTGTATAAACTAACGGCTCGTGTCTTCACTGACTCCNCCGGCTGTGGCTGGACCTGTGTCTGCGCCGTCGTTAACCCAACTCCACCTTCCATTGTTAAACAAAGCTCACTCCTCTCAACAATTATCTACAAAAAAAAATTACAATACACCTAATTAAGGTTTCGATGTCACAGCAATCGAATCATAATTACGTTTCCAATTCCGATCATTTTCTAAGACAACAGTAACATTTTGAAATCCGATAAACTTGGTTCCGATTCATTGATAAATTCGAGTGTTCAGAATTGATTTACCTCCACGAAGAACCAAACGCACGATTCAAAAACTTTTTTATTTGGAGACGATCAATCCAAAATATGATATATCCTCAAACAGATCCACGAAAAATCGAGAAATTTAGGGTTTTAATTTAAGAACGATACCTACAAAGATAAGAATCCGTTTGCTCTGAACTCTGAGCTCAACATGGCGGAAGAAGGAGACGTTGGATATAATATATTTGTGTATCAGAACCCAAGAGTATATTTGGGCTTTTATTGGGCTTCTTAAAGCTTAATTTGTTTCAGAACCCAAGAGTATATTGGGCTTTTATTGGGCTTATTAAAGAATAATTAGGCTAGCCTTATTTTATCACAACAAAAATCGGAGATCTATGTAAGTGCCTTGTCGGGCTGTAAAAAAAAAAAACTGTAAGTGCTGTGTCGGATCATTGGTCTATGATATGTCGATGTCACATTAATGCCACATACCTTAAACTGGACACGTGTTATACAAAATGACTGTGGTAAAAAAATATTTTTAACACTGGTTACGATGAATGAGTGGAAACTGAAGAGTGACAGCTATTAATCCTAGGGCTGGGC
>KE158890.1:110621-131019 GCA_000411055.1 Leavenworthia alabamica | reverse complement strand
CTAGTAAATTATAAAGTATTTAATATATCATCAATCTATTTGGCTTTGTTTCATACAACTAATGATAATAATGTACACTTTTTAATATTTTTTTGTTGATTTTGTTTTAAGTTTTTTTATTTACACCTTAGCTTTAAAACAGATTAAGCATGACTTAACAAAAAAAGACAATTTTTATTCCCAAAAAAAAACAAAAAGACAAAAAAAATGTTTTTTTTTCTCGGTTTTGAAGAAGCTTGTTCCGTACAACAAAAGACCGTTTCTTCTTTGTCTCTCCCTCGCTTCAGTATTTACGAAGCTTTTATTACTCTCTCTCTCTGTGTTAGGACTCTTAAAAATCGAACCTTTTGTCTTAAAACCCAGAATCTGGGAGAGAAAAACAAAGGAAAAAATGTTTAACTCAGAAGGTCTTGTATCGAGAAAAGGAGCATTAGGAGCTATTTGGGTCGCTGCTTATTTCTTCAAAAAGCTTAAAAAAACACAAGTCAAAGATACTCATATTCCTTCCTCCGTTGGTTTGTTTCCTTTCTCCTTACTCCGTCACATTGCTCTTCTTCTTATTTTGTTCTAAGCAGTGATTTTTCTAAGGTTTATGCAAAAATGGATTGAATCAGTGAGTAGAACATTACCTAAAAATGGAAACTTTAGGGTTTTATTTTTCTATCTAATCAAGAGATCACTGTTAAATTTAGGGGCTTTTTGTTTATGTTAGTTGTCTTTTGTATATCACTTATATGACGAAATGCCTCAATGAAACTTAGTGATTTTTATTCAAAAAGAATTCAACTTGCTCTGTACATTGATGGAGCTAATCCAAGTTCACTGTTTATATAAGAATAAAATCTGTAAAACTAATTTTTCTTCTTAGCTTTATCAGAAAGCTGCTTTAGTTTGATCTCTAAAGCTCTTTTATTATTGAATGTACAGATCAGATCTTACAAAAGGAGGTAGATACATTGACATACAGAGTTTTAGCTTATCTTCTTCTAGGTGTTGTAAGGATATATTCCAAGAAAGTAGACTTTTTGTTCGATGATTGCAACAAAGTGTTGATTGGTGTAAAAGAGTTTGTGGCTAAGGAGACGAATAGAGATAAGACAAGTGTGTCATTACCTTCATCTACCACTTGTTTTTCCATTGTGTTGCCTGAGAGATTTGAACTAGATGCTTTTGATCTTGGGATTCTTGAAGATGTTCATGGGTATGTTTGTTGTTCTTATACAAATTCGCAGAGATCGTGTTCTAATCTTGTCTCACTTTTTTGTTTCTTCTTCTCAGGGAAAATGTTAAGACTCAGGAAGATATTACACTTAAAGGTAAGTCTTTTGAAGTTAATCTCATCTCGGTGTTCATGTATTTATACTACTACTACACTGTGATGAAATAGATGGAGGTCAGGAAACAGATAGCTTGGACCACCAGTACTCGACTGAAAGGGTACAGCTTCTCACTTTATAGACTAACCGAGTGTGTAACTCTTCGTTCTTCTACTACAATGTATATTGAATTGTTGCTTGATTCCATTTCGCTTTTATCGCTGTGTTTTCATTCTTATATGTTTGGATTGCAGTTTGATGTGGAGGAGGACCTCATCTTTACATTTCATGAAACATTCTCTGCTGCTGATCATAATGAAACCAAAAAGTGAGTTATGATATATTTTTGGCTCCATACATGTGTAATCAACAGACACAAGCCTAACTTTCTTGTGTACAAAACTGTTGTTTCAGTAAGATTTTGACGCATGATATGGACATAGATGCAGACAATGACAGAGATATTACCGAAGAAGAACCACCTCGAGTTGCTGAAGCAGAACTACTGGATGATAATGAAGCATCTAGAGATCAACAAAATGCATCCTCAGATGACATGCTTGTGAAACCGAAAATGTTTGAAGATGTCAGAAGAGCTCAAGAAGACGATATAGTTAGAGAAACCATATGTACCACTATACAGAAACTAGTGGATCCTCATGAGTCCCCAGGAGATAAACTACACAGAAACGAACACAGGGACAGTTCAGAATCAGAGAAAACCCCAGTGGAAACAAGTAAGGAAAAGATGCGACATGATGAGTCCCTCGTATCTGAATGTAGTAGTCCTGAATCGACTCACGGGATTGAGGAACAACCTTCTGGTGCCACAAGAGTTGATATGGAGAAGGAGATCCCGGAAATGAAGACTCTAGAAGAATCTGATCCAGGATCTTTGACAAGTTCTAGAGACTTGCCAGAAGACATAGAGAAACGTCGAGGTCATAGTGAAGTAGAAATGACAGACTTTGAGATGCTTCATATGTCTAGTAAAGAACAACCTGAGACTTCTGAAATGAAACTCAATGGTTCCAAGCAATGTTTCCTCTCTGACATAACTGTTTCAGAAGACCTTAGTAAAGGGTTTAATGCAACAGATACACCAGTTGCTGTCACTCCCACAGCACCTTCACGTTCGAAAATCTCTGAAGGTGCACACTTTTAGTACTATGAGCTCCAGAAAACATACTTTGGTTTGGTTTCTGTTTTATAAGTTTTGACATATAACTTGAAATTCAGGAGAAACAAGTCCTCAGTTCTCAATCATTCCTACACCGGCTGCAAAGGAGTCTTCTCGGTTTTCACGGAAAAGAAAAGTTTTGATAGATGATGAAGTCATAATTCCTAACAAGTAAGAGACTTTTTTTGTAACCTTCATCTGCAGAGTTATGTACAAGTGTGTTTTTGTGTTATTGTAGAGTTATGAAGAAAATGTTGGAGGACTCAAGTAACTTGATTTCAAAACGGAGAAACATATCTTATACTGACTCTCCTGAGAGAAGAACCAAACGTTTTACTGATCCTTCACATAGTTTCTTAGGCCCTTTGTTTCCATGTAAGTAAAACATCATGTGATTGTTGTATATTGAATTGTATTGTGGTGTTTGCTGATTGTTGTAATCTACAGATGGTTCTTCGGATCTCCAGTCGCTTTTTTGTCAACCAATCAAGCTTAAAAACTGGGATACCTCAAGAACTCCTACTGTAGCTCCTGGTGATGCTCAAGAAATTATGGAGACTCCTCAAGCTACTGCTCTTACTGAGCTGAAAGTGACAGTGGGAAACAGTGGAATTAATCATCAAACAGTAGATGCTGCAGAGACATCAGTGAGGCCTTTAGTTATTGCTCCAGAAACACCAGTGAGAACATCAGAGCAACAAGAGATTGCTCCACAAACACCAGTAGTGTCTGAGCAAGTAGAGATTGCTCCACAAACACCAGTTGTGTCTGAGCAAGTAGAGATTTCTCCTGAAACACCTGTGGGAAAATCAATGTCGAAAAGATTTTTCGAAGAAACAAGAGCTGCAAGTCCATTCACTTCTTTTGATGAGAAGCCATCAATGTACTGTGTGGAAAATAAAGATCTTGATATGATTTTAAAGAACGAGGAGGTAATGCTATGTTGCATTATTTTAGCCTTATCGTATTTGAATAACAAGACTGAACAGTTTATTTTTGTTTCTGATTCAGCAAGTGATTACAGATGAAAAACAGGACTTGCAACAAGGTAAAAAGCTTTCTGAATTCTGAATCTTGTCTATGATTAAGAGATGATCTCAGTAAGTGTGATGTGTTATTCTGACTCTTGTATGTTTTGATATACAGAGACATGGTCAGCAAGAACGAGGTAACATACTCACAGATTCAATATCCTTCTCTCGGACTTGCTTACATTCACATCTGACTCTGGATTGTACAGGAATGTGGCTAAGTTCTTGGAAAAGAAGTTTTTAGAACAGAGGGAAAGAGAAGAAGAAGAAAAAGTAAGTTTATTGCAACTATGTAGAGGAAGAACACAGAAAGAAAGCGCAAGACTCTTCTATGAGACTTTGGTATGTCTCTCAATTTTTGTTTTATGTGTTCATCAAAGACTCAAAGATGGAGATTTGGGTTTTGTAGGTGTTGAAGAGTAAAGGATACTTGGAAGTGAAGCAAGATCATCCATATAGTGATGTTCTTCTTACCAGATTTAGCACACAAAAAAAAGCTTGTTAAAAAGCTCTACTCTTTAAGTTAGGTTTTACGTATTATAAAGTTTTTAATATCTAACAAAATAGTCCTTTTTGAGTTTTTATTCTAAGTTCTTTTATAGACAATGTAGCTTCTTATACGGATCTTATGTTCAAATTTTCCACCTTTCTCATAGAAACTGCAATTTTATTGAGAATAAACCGGAAAGACGAACCGAGACCGGTTTAGGTGACAAACAAAATCATGTAGTAATATGAGGTTAAAAAGCTTTACTTTCACTTCCCTCTAAACGATAAATAAACAAAACAGATCTTTCCCTTGGAATATTTTGAGACAACAAAAAAAAACAAAGACAGTTCTCAAACCCGTTTCAAGATCAATACTTATTACCCAAAGATAAAGCTGATTCTTCAGGACATTATTAGTTCACAACGTCGAGAACAAGCTTACGGGATTTGAGAACTGACCATTTCAGTCTCCTGTAATATGCAGCTTGAAGCAAAGCCAATGACAGTAAAAATATCCATTTGAAACCCATCTGCATACACACAACACCATAACCAATGGTTAACAAAAAATTTAAGCAGTGTTGTAAACTTGGTGGTTCTGGTTCCTTTAGGTTGGTATGATACCAAGTATCAACATTACAGTTTTGAGTACAGAGCAATAATATACTAGTGGCCAACACAAGCATGAAACTAGGCGTGTTCAATGAGATAGACCTAACCAATACCAAACCTATCCATACTTAAACCAACCCAACTTGGCACCACCACTATTACAATCATGTAGTGATGGAAACGACAGCTTAAACAATGGAATCATATCAGAATACTTACCAATTTCCTCTCTTCCATTTCTGGTTCAGCAGCCCAAGACAAGAATGATACAACATCTTTACCCATCTACATCATAATTTAAAAACACACAAAATTAAAGACTATTATTAACTCATTGAAAGGCCAAATCTGATAATGTTATATGCTCTATGTAGAGGGGAAAAAAAGTAACCTGTGATTCTGTTGCAAGAGTTCCATCTTCATATTCCACAGCTTCATCATTGAGCATCTTTGGCATAGCGATTGCTCCACTAGGGAAATATGGATTGTAGTGTAATCCCTCTCTGATCTGTACCATTATGACAATACATTTGTTTATATCACCTAATAATTTGTAGTTGTAATAACAAGTATGATGCAAAATTTTACCGAAATTCCAGCAGGAGGGTCACGGTAACCAGTCAACAAAGCAAAGACATAGTTTTGTCCATTGTGACGTGCCTGGCAGATAATAGCAAGGCTATATGGATCACAGGAGATGAATATTCTAAAAAAGTATACAAATTTGACTAAGAAGAGCACCAAACCTTAGTTATAAGACTTAAATCAGGTGGATACGCTCCTCCATTGGCGAACCTTGCAGCTGATTCATTTGGGTATGGTTGAGGAAGCCGGTCACTAAGTTTACCAGGTCGTGTAAACATCTCACCCTCATCATTTGGTCCATCAATAACCTCGATTTCAGCCGCCATTGCCTTTGCCTCTTCCTCTGTGTAAGCAACACCAACCAAATCTCGGTATGAGATCAATGACATCGAGTGACAAGATGCACAGACTTGCTGATAAACTTGGTGACCACGACGAATCCTGCTCATAACAAATCAACCACCAATAAATACAGTCTCAAACAGAACTAAACAAAGAATATCTTTTAAAAAAAACTTTGTTTTAAACTTTAAATGAATGAGAAGACTCACGAAGCATGGTCATATGAGCTGAGAATACCATCATGTGGCCAAGGGTAGTATGGAGATTCCAAACCATGTTCAGCTTCATCAGCAGAAGCGACTGTAGAGAAACTCAATAATCCAGTAATACCAGCACCCATAAGCGTAAAAGCTCTTAAGCCAGCAGATCCAGCCTCTTCATTACCTTTCTTTGATGATAACCATGACAATACCGGAGTTGCCTGTGTAGGATCATAACACAGGGAAATTAACCGGAGAAGAAAATCATAATCAGATCTGATGCTAAAAATCTCAGAGATTACGAAGGGTGAAATTGAAAAGATGACTCACGACTGATTGCGATTGAAGTTTCCTTCTAAGAAGCTGCTGGATAACACCTCCTCCAACCATTTTTATGAAATTTGTACCAATCAATCTCTTCTGAACCAAAAAAACAGAGATCAGCAAATGCGTAAGCCCTATAAAATTCAATTCTCAATATAGATCCATCGATCCATTTAAAATTGAACGAAGAAATCAAGTTATTCGTATACGAGATATGTCAATAGAGGGAAAAAATAAACTTACAGGAAAATGAAGCAACGAGAGATCGACGAACACACGAAGAAGAAGAAGAAGTAAACGATAGATACCAGACTTAATGGATGAGGCTACTGAGACTGATGATGACACCTTCAAGTCTTATTGGGCCTTACTATCATCTATTAAAGCCCATCATGAATGACGCTTACTGACACTGATGATGACACCTTCAAGTATTATTGGGCCTTACTATCATCTATTAAAGCCCATTTTTGGCCTGTTCGTACATTCCTAAAAAGAAAAATTCACAATTATTTTTGTTAACGGTGGAAATGGGAGAAAATTATTTTATAATTCTCATTGTATGAAGGGAATTTATAATTATATGCATTAGTATAATATTATATTGATTTTTTATTCAGAATAAATGTTAATCGAGTTTTTAACACCATAATCCTTTAAAAATTGTTCCATTTGAGACATTTTTACAACTATAAAATATATATAACTTGAATTGTTCATTAACCTCTAAACTTTTGTTTTAATAGTATATTAACACTTTGATTAAAAAAAGCATTTATATGTAAAAGAACAATTATATATTTATACCAAACCAAAATATTATTTGAAATTTATTCATTTTGATTTGAATCAAGTAAATGTTTTACTATAAGTGAAAATGTGAAATGAATTAATTAAACCCAAAACAAATATAACAGTCACTTTTATTGGTTTTTATGTAAAAAAATAAATATGATTTGTTGGTGTTTAATTTATGTAGAGATAATAAAGATATATTTTAAATTAAATATAATAATATGATTGAAAAGAAACAAAATCACATGAGAATTATGGAAAATAGTTGTCACATTTTAAATTCATCACGCATATTTAAGTTTTAAATCTAGCATTTCGTGTTGTTAATAAAAATATTAAAACCACTAGACTAGGTAAAAAAAATAAAATAAAAAACCAAACTCAAAAATCTAATTAAACTACTCCAAACAAACCAAAAATATGTTAGTTGTAGTTAACTTAGTTTTTTAAAACCGAACAAGCCAAATGTGAATGACTAGGTTGCATGTATCCGACCACTGAACAATAAACCTTATGGGCTTTTGCTTTACACGTTCCCATATATATATAATCTACATATATACGTATATAATTTCCAAATGTGCCCTGACATGCCAGCTTTTTTCAATTTTGAAATGGAGGACACTTCATGCAATTTGATTGGTTCAGAGGACAAGGACCATAATAAGAGTCTTGAAATGTAGTAAAAAACACCAGATGCTGTTTTAGCTTTGATCATAGGACCCATACACCTATTTTATTATATTTATAAATAAAAATCTAATAATAATAAAGAGAAATAAGCCAATCAAATCATATAACCCAGTTCCCATAATTATTGGATAACCATCCAATTAAACTATCTTATCATATGAACCTATAATATATGTGTATATATATATAAGTTTAGTATATGTTAAGTCACATTACTTAATAGTATAAATAATGTTTTTTTTTCTGTCCATTCATATTAATACAGAGAGCTTAAGTAACTTATATCGAATCTCAATACATGTTCATAGGATTCGAGCCCTAGATATTTTTGAAGATACAATAATTGCTGCTATAAGTATAATCTAACATGTCATTAATAGCTGGAACTAATAAATCATGTAAAATCGAGTCATCTGATGTCCGTACAGTTTTCTATATTGTATTAATTGAAAATTCAAACTAATTTATAACCAAAAGCGGATTGAACACCACATTTGACAATTTTGTTTAATAATGTAATTAAGATATGTGTTTAATTTAATTTACACTTTTATGAGAAATTGTATTATTAAATTAGTAATTAATGTTATTATATAATACTCATTAAATAATAGAATAGTCATGTATTTTATAATTTAAGTTTCTTTTATTGTTTTTTGTTTTATTTTATTTTGTTAAACCATTTAAGTTTGTTTTATGACTCATTTTTTGTCGCCTTTTATGACTCATCTCTATCTATTGGAGTATTGTGTCAAAGATCAAACAGTCATGCATCAACTCAATATACGATTGTCACAAATATACAACGTCTTCAAGTTTGTCTAGCTTTTTGAATTATTGGATTTTTTCTGTGCAAGCAAACTAAATAAATAAGTAGAATTGATATAATTGTAACTAAATTAATTAAATCATGTGTTAATTTATTCCCAACACTTGATATGTACAAAACTTTAAGCTATAATCACGTTTATTCTAATAAACAGCTTAGAGAAGATTATTAGTATTTATTAATAATATTTTGATGTAGTAAACAAATACTTACATTTATTAAACTTATGAGCCATGCAACATATGACCTGTAATTGTTGGATTATGTAATCCTTTATATATGTTCATAGAATATAATGACGACTTATTATTAAATTTATTAATAAAATACACTAACATAGATCCTATGTATTATAAATATAGTCACAATTAATTGGTTAGAAACTTAGGATTTGTTTATAAAATCGTTAGAAAAATAAAGACAAATCTTCTTCTAAATTAATTCTTCTTATCAGAAAATAAAAGTTCAAACAATAAAAAAACAAAAAAAATTAGTGTAACGATGACATAAATGAGACACACATAACTATCCACTGATGTCTCATATATGTTTGCCCTAGACACGTGGCGTTCTCCTACTCCCAGATGTTAATCTCTTCGGCCACCGGAGAGACACAGAAAGAATATAGAGAAAGAGAAAGGAGATAGAGAGAGAGAGATAGTGAAGAGAGAAATGGATCAAGATCGTGAGTTATGGCGGACGCTAAGATGCGCCGCTAACGTGCAAGATAAGAACTCTGTAGATACTCTTATGCTTAAGTACCGTCCGATCGCTCCAAAGCCGACGACTACTGGTCAACCATTCGTCGGAGATACGAGCACAACGAGAAGGACGAAGAGAAAGTACGTTAGGGTTTCCAAGAATAATAAAGCCACGTGTCGATCAAAGAATGGTTTCAGATCTAACACAACAGATCCGGAGAATGGCCGAGAAGATATCGTCACGTTACAACTTATGCCGGAGAGATCTACGCCGTTGAGCTTCAATCATAATCATCTAGATCCAACGGTGGAAACAATTACTAGAGATGAAACTTGTAAAACCGACACCTGGCTTAAATTTAACGGCGGTTATGACGACGACTTGCGTCAAGTTCCGGTAGAGACGTGGGTGACGGTGGAGTTAGTTACCGGTGACTCGGTTTCCCATACGTTAGGGTGTACGGACGAAGAGATTGTGGAAGCTATAAATAAAAACACATGTCCTGGTTTCATATCAGATGGTTCGAACCATGTGGTGATGGTTAACGAGGCTTACCGGAGGATAGTGACCGGAGATGAGGAACTCGGAAGAGAGGTGATTGTCTGGTTAATGGTTGACCAAACGACGACGTTTTGTGACTATCTTACTTTTACGTGTATGGTAAGAATGGAATACACGTGGCAAGAAACTAGGTACACTAAAACGGTGCCGTGTGATGTGTGGAAGATGGAGTTTGGGGGATTTGCATGGAAGTTGGATACTGCTGCAGCTTTAACTCTTTGGCTTTGAGGTATAGAGGCTAAGATTAATTAAGACAAGATGTGGTTAAAGTATATAATCTCTGTCCTTAATCACTTTGCATAGTAAGAACTAAGAAGTTAAATAAGTAATGCAAAAGATTTAATGTTAATATATGAAGGAGAGTCTTGAGAATCAAGTCGTTCAGAATAAATCTGTGTGTGAGGGAAGAACCTTTTATATATTATATATATTTGAAATTGCCATAATGTCAAATATTGATTGGCAAATATTTCAATAAAAATATATGTAATTGATTGTTATCTATATCTCTCATTTTGGTAATACATATAACTAAATATCTTAAAACATTCAAATTTAGATCTAACTAAATATATTGAATATAATTATGGTTGAGAATTATACGTGTCTTGGGACACTCTTGTGCATTCATGCACCAACATCTTCCTTATCAACAATATACACATATTTGTATGTACATTTATGTCCTAAAAATGTGTATATATATATGTATATGTGAAAAAAATCATTAATAATTGTACTTAATTAGTAAAATATAGATTTATACACACCACTAGCTTACAAGGTATCAGTATGTACTAAAATGAGTAAGTGACAATGCATAACTACATAAAGATCGATATAAGAATCCGATGCATGTTTTTAAGAACAAGATCCTTCGAGATTTTCATGACCGACATATGTAATTTCTCTAAATTATTGGATAATCTTATCCTATAGTTTTGACTTATATGATACGAAATAAAATAAAAGGAGTTATGCTTTTGTAAATGTGTATATATATATATATATATATAGGATAATAGGAAATGCATGTTTATGAAACCATGGATCTGAGTAACTTAGGTGTATTATTTGATATATAAGTGTCGACATATTATATATGCGCATGTTAGATATGACCATTCTGCAGTAGCCAATAATGATGATTACATTCACATCTTAAAATCTTCGTGGGGCTTTGAATCTCAACATATGGAGCAATCTCATTGGTTTATAAAAAGTTAATAAATAAAAACAAAAAATCATATAAAAATCCAAAAAGATATATTGAAGGAATAAATAAAGTGGTTATGGAACACTCAAAGACGCACAAGGAAAAAAAATATAATACACGTGTCATTTCGACATCAACCAATCAGCTTTCACGGTTTTTTTTTCACTTCTTGTTAAATTTGTCGTTTCTTAGACATTACTGACGTCATGTCATACTTGTTGACGTAGTTTTTGCCTGGTCATAGTTTTGTCGATCGTAACCGTTCATGTGTCGTTGTGTAATAAATCTGAACCGTACGTTGAAGTCACGTTCTTGTGACTCGGCTGGTGAAATTTTTATAACAGTGATGGAATTTTTGGTAGCAGTGAAAACGAATAATAGCCAATCACGTGTCTTTTATTTTTTCTCGAAACAGCTATAAATATTTAAAAAAATATTGACTGTAAAAATAAAATACTTTCAATGCATATATTATTAGTAGTATATATTATATATTATATATTAAGGGTAAATACTGTAGTTATTATCAACCAAAATAAAAATATATATTTCCTGCTAAATTCTGATATTATTTTAGTCAAACCAAACAAAACTATATGCATAGAAATTTTTTAACATTTATAAAGAAAAACCATATTATACCATATATATGTCTCTATCTAGTGAGGACAAACCTATCAGTTATGGTACTCTGAAATAGTATTTATATATTGATATAAAATACTATATAATATACATTGTGTGATGGAGAAAAATGAAGAGTGACGCTATTGGTGAGTATAAAGTCCACGTAAACTATAACTTTAAGTAGTGGTGTAATAGATGGTTGCTTCTGATTGGTCCAACACTTTGATTTGGACCAAAATCTCAATCCTCCCATTACGATAGATACGCTTATATCTATATCTCCTAGTGCCTTTTCGAAATTCAAAAACTCAACAATATAGGGTTTGCTTTTATAAATAATAGTAATATTTATTTTGTCTTGTTTGGCTCGATAACATATATTAATACACTATATAAATAAATGGACCAAGGATTCATGTACAATGCACATATAAACATATATCTAGTTTATGATATATATATATATATATATAAATAAATGATAGATGTTTAGTGTATATTATAGACAAAAAACAAATATTACTAGAGGTTAAAACTATTTTGTTTGAAAATTAAATAATTTAGTAGGGACATTTATATTTTATATTTTCGTATCTTATCAGTTTATCAGTTAATATTTTAATATCTTATCAGTTTATATAATAAATCATCGTTCCATTCACATTTTATTGATTACTTATTACTTTATATATCAAGAATATACATATTGATAGTGTGATTACAGTTCAGTTTTGTCAAGTTATTAAATATGACTCTTTCGTTTAATTATAATTCATCCTTTTGTTATATTAGATTAATACATATGAAATTTTTGGTGTCAACATAAATAATCTGAAATAAATTGCTGACGTGGGACCCATTATATAAAATATGGAACCAATCATAAGTCATTTAATCTCATTAGCTAAACGCTTGCCCTAGCCACGTGTTTTTATACTAACTTTCCTTTTCTATCTCTTAGATTCTCTAACTATTTTTTTAGTTATCTTTTCTACAATATTGGGTAAGCTTTCTTATATCAAACAACACCATAACAGAACACCATGGCCGAAGAGAAAGTGAGATCGAGGCAGACACAAGTCATGAATGATGTCGGAAAGCAGCGGCAAGGTTCTGTTTACGATGGTCTTGTAGATCAGGACAAGACTGTTATCAGCAAGATAATGCAACGGTTCCGTCCGATCGCACCTAAACCAGTTGTTGGTGAATCTTCTGACGATACAAAGAGTAGTAAATTTCTTGAAAAAAGTAGAAGATCGAAACGAAAGTATGTTAGGGTTAGGGGTAAGAAAAATAATAGTGATGGTAGTAATAATAAAGATAGTATAGTTTGTAAAAATAATGGTTGCGATGAAGGGATCATAAAGATCGATCTTGATAAAGGTATAGACATAGATGAGAGAAGTGATATCGTAACGCTTCAGTTGTTGCCAGAGAATGATAGAGATCTAGGAAATAACGGAGATCAGGCTGGTGAGTATATGGATCCATATGGTTCGATCGTAGGGCTGTCTTTATCTTTAGATCGGGCGGTGTTGGAGTCGTGGTTGACGGTAGAGTGTATAAGTGACAAGTGTACTGACTTAGGAGGGTTTCACATCCTGGAGCAGCTAGGTCGTATAGATCAGCTAGGAGAGGAGAGAGTGATGAGGATATTAGAGGTTGACACGTGTCCGTGGGTAGTTTCAGATGGGTCAAACCGGGTTTGTTGGGTAAATAAGTCGTACCGGAGGATGATGGGAGTTTCGGACGTGGAGGTTGTCAAGGTGTGGTTGGTGGTAGCAATGGACCTTATGGAGGAGATAGCATGCATGGTGGGGTTATACGGTGCGGTGACGTGTAGGGCTAGGGTTAGGTACGAGCCGTCCACGTGGAAGAAGATGACGGTGCTATGTGATGTATGGAGGATAAGATCAGGTGGGTTTGCTTGGAGATTGGATGTTGAATCAGCTCTAAGACTTGGCATGTGACTGAAACCAGAAATACAAAAAGAAACTGGAATAAATATAAAACAATGGTAAGCAACACTACACTAAAAAAGCAACATATATAGATCTATATAATATATATACATATATATTATATATCAATATAAACGTGTGTATTACTAGTTAAACTAATTAGACTTGTGATTAATTTGCATTTGAGTAGTACTTGTATAAATTTTGGCCTTTCTTTGTCTGACTAATACTATTACTATCTTTTGTAACAAGAAGATTTTATATAAAATAGTATATTTATTACCAAGGGTTCCCATTTCTTACGTGGAGTAGTTACTTTGATGTAAATGTCTTTTCATATAATTGTAATGTTTGTAGAAAAACGTGTAGACAAAATAAAAATAAGGGAATTGCATTTATTTATGAGAAATATAAAATACTAAGATACATTGTTTTAATTTTTATATGAGAAATATAAAAAAAAAACGTTGTTTTAATTTTTTAAGTATAACATAACGTACACAATTGTTATATAATGAAATCAAGTATATATAAATACCTTAACTAATATTCCAAACTGCAAAAATTATCGCAGAATTACATTAAAAAGTTTTAAAATAATATATCATTCATCTATTTTTTTTACATCTACATCATATATATATATATAACTTTTTATTATTTTGCTAGATCATATTTAAGGTGATGTAATTAATATATGTAAAAAAATAATAAAGCTTATAGGAGAGTTATACATTCGAAAGTTATATATAAAATAATATATCATTAATCTATTTATACATCATATATATTCATCTATTACGTACACATTTATATAATTAATAGAAGAGTGAAGAAAGCATAAGTGAACAGATGTCATAGAAAGGGCTGTCTTGGTTGGTCCTTGTCTATAAATAAGGTTCTTTCTTTATCTTCTTTTAAAGACATAACCCCATCATTTATGGACTAACCTTACAGCTCACACATGCATATATTATACATATAAACTATATCTTAATTATAATATAAGTTTATACGTATATATGTTTTCATTCATTTATTTTATTATATGCAATATTGTATGATCGATGGTGGAATCTAAACTCACTCATTGACACGACGGTAAAACCAAAACATCCCTATACTATGCATACATTATTGGTAATGTTTGATGTGGACCGACCACAACTCACTAGTTAGGCCCAAATGCGTTAAGCCTGTTCAGTAGGAAGAAACAGTCCACGAAGCCCATTTAAAAGGCCCAAATAGTTATAGTTTGTTCAGGAAGGAGAAATGTCCATGAAGCCCATCAACAGGATATCCCATGAAGCCCACCAAATGTGTTGATTTATACGAACATGTTAGTGTAAAATAACATTTTGTATATTTTTAGTCATTTACTTGACAAAATATATATATATTTAGTCATCTTATTTTGGCCTCTGAACTTTTATGAAAAAACTGTTGAACAATGAATCCTGAAAATCCAATATATATGTTTTTTTCATGTATCAAAAATCTAATTAATTTGTTCTTTCTTAACTTATATTATATGTTTTAAATTCGATTAATAATCATGTATTTTATCTTATGGTTTATATTAATATAACTTAGAAATAAAATATCTATCATTTTCATTGAACACAAAGAATCATAAACTCCTTATAAAACCAAACATAATAAAGACAGAAAATAACAAAATATATATATTGTTTTATATAATGTATAAACAATCACAAAAGTACAAACCCTAAATGTTATATTTCAGATTTAGATAATTGATTTTTCACATATATATTATTGTAAACCATATTTCTTGATTAGTTTACGTAACATTTACGAGTAAAACTTGTATCCCTTTGCTTGAATAACGATTGTCCTGAGTCCTCCAATAGGCGATAGAACCATCAAGAACAGACCAAACACAATACATATCTGAAATAAACAATAAATCAAATTTTATTTTTACAAGAATTAAAACATTTTCACAAAACACTAAGTTCAATGATGATGTTACTTACCCAGTTGGCCCACCAAGACAAGCCAAATTTCTTAGGTTTGTAAATGGCTAGCCAAATTATACAAGGGAGCTGAAAGAATAATAAGAGAAATTAAATTAGATTAATTAATATTAATCAAAACTCTAAGAAGAACAAATAAGTTTTTATTTTTTGGTCAAAAATAATAAATAAGTTTTATTTTATAAATAATAATCTTACGAAATATGTCGTTGGGGCAAACGCGAATCCACCAAAGAACGCTAAAAGCCCACCAAAGAAGGGAAACGTCATACCAATAACCATAGTTGCGGCTACAAAAAAAAGTCAAGATCATATTCATGGATCATCAAACTAATATTATAATATATAGTTTTAAAATGCAAATACACATATAATGAATAATAAATACGAATTTTGATTATTTTTCTTACCAACGTAGAAACTTCGGACAATGAAGCGAAGAGCTGTGGTTGGTCTGAAATTTAGCTTCTTAACCAATAAAGTCTCCATCATATCAAAGACCGGCATTGCATATATCTACCAAAACCCAAGATTTGGTTTAGAACCGGTTATTAGGGATAAATTAAAAATTCCGGTTTAGTAAAACCAACCTGATAACTACCGATGACGTGGATCACAACGAACATGTTCGCCGTTGCGATTAACCAAGCCGGTTTCTTAAGTGATATGAGAATATTATCTTCAACTTGGTTTCCGAAAATATAATATCCGACAAGAGCCACCGGAAAATAACATAGAGCAACGACGATGTAAGCAACGATGACTCCTCTCCACATCGGACCTTTTGAAGGTTTCTCAGGTGTTGAAGGGATTGTTGCTTGGATCTCAAGAACAACGTTGTGGCCAGCATAAGCAAATGCCACGTCACCTAAACCGCTGAAGAAATTGAAAACCGTACCGGCTGTTGATTTTGCTTTGTAACCGTATTGAACATCTTCTTGAACACCTTTGGTCGCTGATGCTGCCCATGCGATTGTTGAGTAGCTGTAAACCAAAATGAAATTAATTTAAAACCGGTTAATAAGTTAAGTAAAACCGAGTATTTTAATAAACCAGACAAACCAAACCAAACCAAACCGAACTTATTCTAACATTTTCCCACATCAGACTTGCTTTAATTTTACCCGGAATGAATCGAATTTTACGAATGTCGACTTAGATAAGAATAAATTAAACCGGAATGAACCGTAACATTTTTGGTTTAAATACCTAAACAAAAACCTATTCTCAAACCCGTACTTGATTTCAAAAATTAGACTTGTATGTTGAATTTTCGCAAAACCAATTTATAAAATTCTAACTATACCGGCATATATATAAACCAAGACAACAATTTTAAATCACCAAACCGGTTTTAATTGAATTTACCTGAGAGACATAACCGCAGCGGCTAGAGAAACGCCAGAAATGGAATTGAAATTGGGAAGATGAGAGAGGACAAAGTGAACAGAAGCAAAGATCATAATGAAATAAGTAAGTTTGATTGGTTTACAATCATCACAAACAAGCTCATGAAATTTCTTTAACGATTTGCCTCCAGTAACCATATAAACGATGCAAACGCCAATTTCCACGATCAACTGTTGCGGCACAACTATATAAAGACCAAGCTTCTCTCCAAACGCATGTTGTCCAAGTTCATGGTAACGATCAAAACGTTTCCCTGGAACCATTTCGTGCATCTCAACCATTTGCCATAATGTGTAGAGTGTTATGATCCATGATAAAACCAATACTGCAACTCCCGGTCCCCTGAAAACAAAATCAAATTAAAACCGGTTTAAGTTTGATATATCCGGTTTAGAACAAAATTGACCGGTTTATATAAAATTAACTCGTTTAATTTACCAGCCGAGCTGAGACATAGCATAAGGGAGTCCAAGAACTCCAGCACCGACCATGGCGGTGACATTGTGAAAAGCAGAGTACCACCACTTAGCATTTCTTGATGAAGTAATTGGTAACCAATCATCGATCTCTTTTTGTCTTCTTGCTAATTTCTCATCACCCTATTAAGTTTAAGAATTTTAATTAGAAGAAAAGTCAACGATTCGTCATTTTTGGGCTAAAAAGTTAGATACAATAACTTGTAGGGTAAAAAGAAAAATTAAGTCAAAGTACAAGGGTTAATTGTGGAAGATCTATTGGCCTAAACATGGTTTAGGTTTGGTACACCAAACTAAAAAAAATATCTAAACAACGCGCAAAAAAAAAATAGATTTTGTGTCCACAAATTTATTGGAATCAGTTGGCTAAAAAGTTAGAAATAGTAACTTATGGGGTCAACCAAAAATAAAGTAAAAGTATAAGGTTGGATTTTAGAAGATCTTTTGGTTTATAAGTTCCCTTAACTTTGGAAAAGTTAGAACCTGACTGATCCGTACGGTACTTTAAAATCTTAGATCTGAACTTACGAACAAGAGCAAAAAAAGTACATACAGACAAATTTATTCTGATTCTTTTTGTTTGGTTTGTTGTAATAATTAAATTTTATATATTTAGGAAAAATAATAATAATGGAACTAGTGAGTTTAATTTTTATACCTCGGAGATATATTTAAGAAGAAAAATCGTAAGCTTTTATTGAGTCAGAAATTTAATAAGTCAATATCTAACAATAAATTCATTTTGTTTTCGAGTTATTAATTTTTCTTCATCAATCTCTAAGCACCACAATTTACTTATCCTCTCCATATTTTCTCTAAAAAATCTACAACACTAAAAGAAGATGAATCTATGAAAAAACAAATCAAAGCAAAAAATCTTTGAAAGAAGAAATTATAACAAAGTATTATTGTTTATCATCTTTAGGTTTTGTTCTTGATAAAATAACTCAAAAAGTAACAAAAACAAATATATTTTTTATTAAAGGAAAAATTAAGAAGGTAAAGAGAGAGATAGAGAAAGAGACTAACATTATTCTCATGAGAAGCTTCAGTTACCATAATGATACAGAGAGATTAGAGAAGAACTTGACTTATATTTTAGGTTCTCACACTTATAATGAAAGCTTCTTATGAAGATTATACACACTAATACATCTCTATATATATGGACTTAATAGTTGAATATTCTCTATGTGAGAGAGAGAGAGACTTAAAAAGTAGAAGTTTTTGTTTGACTTGACAAACTAGTTGTGGAGATGGGCACAAGATTTGTGAGCTGGACTGTGCTAATATATTCAACCAACTAATAATAAATTATTAAAAAATTATTACTAATTTAATACTCCTTATTAGGACTTCCTTAACACAAATAGTGTCACCACTTTTATAGGAATTTTGAATGTGGGAGGAGTTTGATTATTTCTTTCTGTAAATATGATTAAATAAAAGGATCAGTAGGTGTGACAAACAAATTTTACCCACCAATAATTCAACTTCAAAAGTTTATTTTGAATTAATTTTATATTATAATTACCCTTTTTAGTTCAAAAAAATATAATTATGATATTTTTTACACAAATCAAAAAGATAGATAATTTTTTAATATTTTGTTAATATAATAAATCAGTGTTTCTTTCTAAATAATAAGTTTAAAATAATAATATTTAATTTAAAAGTTTACATTGAAAATAAAAAATAATATTATTTTAGTTATAAAATTTTAGTACCAAGAAAATATTTGTTTAGAAGTAACAGAAATTTAGTTATTTATCAAATTTTAGTTTTGTTTGTCAACGTGAATATTTTATTTATATGTAATATTTATTTTGGCTACGTAATAGTTTTTTTTAATGTATGAATGTTAATGTTAATTTAATGACTCTTAAATGTATAAGATGTTATGTTTTTGCTTTATAAGTTATCTTTTATTGACTGATCTGACGTGGGAAAAATATCAACTATATAATATTCTTGAAGAAAAAATAATATAATTAATTGTTATTATACTAGTAGATAAAGACGTAATTAATTTAATTGGTTCGGTCGCTTGTCTATGTAACAGAAACGTTAGAAAGTGCGTTTAGTATAGTGTTTTGGTTTGACCGCCGCCATCGTGTTACCAAACTGGCCGCAATGATCATATTTTTTTTTTTTGCGATTTCAAAAACGTGATGTGAATTGTTGACAAATATAATGATATGTAAATTTTGATATAAAGTTTTATAAGTTGTGTTCAGACTTCTGAGTCTTCGCTTCAGACTAGGATATGTGAAGAAAACATTATTTTAATATGATTGTGATGTTGATATACATTAGAGTACAAGTGTTTATGTACATGTATATGAATAAATTAATTTCAAAAGTTTACGTACAATATACTCTTTAAATATACAAAAATGATGTCAATTAATTTGATGTTTATTGTATATATTTAAAATTATATTAAATATCTTAATATATATATATTAATACACTACTAACTAGTTATAATGATTTTTCTCTTACAATTGGGTTATAATAATTGGATTCTTGTATATTTGTTTATTTCCATTTTTTTGGTATATGGTGGTTAAAGTTTTATATTATCTTAACCGGCTATTTAAACCAAGAAAATAAGAAAAATGGTTATATTGATTTCATTTTATGATTATTAATTTCTTTAAATTTCAAGGTTTTTTGTAAATTTACTTTGTAGAATGCAAAATCAAATCTTCTTCTCTAAAGTTCACATTTACTTCTCAAAAACATATATAAAAGTGAACAAATTTATAGAACAAAGAAACAACAAAATTGTTCTCTAAAATCATCATGTGCATGTTAAGTTTTAATCATGTATAATTATTGAGTTTCAAATTAATTGCATATATAGAGTATTAAATATTTTATTATTATGTTATGATCATATATATATAATATATGTAACGTGTGCCTATGTATCCGTAGATGCTGGTTCACGCAACCTTTTCAAGTCAATATAAGTTAAAATTTAGATTGTTTTATTTGTTTGTAGCAATTATTCACTATCCGTTAAAATTATTATTATTATTAT
>KE158890.1:94751-107507 GCA_000411055.1 Leavenworthia alabamica | reverse complement strand
TAATTTCTAATTTAATTGAATTATTAAATGGTAATTTTGTCCTAAATCAATTTTAATGATATTTATGGAATATAAAGTAAATTTAGTGGTGTTTATGAGAATTTCCCTTATTATTATTATTATTATTATTATTATTTTTCCTATTTTTTACTAGTTAATTTTTTCCCTTTTTGCCAAAAAATATACTTATTACCTAATTTTATAGTAAAAATTATATAAACAAAATTCACTAATTTTTTAAAAACAAAAAATACCAAAACATCAATATATTTTGAAGATCTCTTGTCATGTTCTTGCTTCTCGGTCAAGTGGCTTTCCCTCTATTGACTTTTTGTTGTTGTTGTTGTTTTGTCATTTGTGTTTATCAATTGGAATCTGTTTCGATCACTGGCAATTACATGTCTGATACATTTGTTGTATATTATACTGAAGAAAACGACAGAATCATTAGACTATAGAATATCAATTGATGATTTGTATAGACATCGAAAATTACATATTAATTACATCTATATAGACATTTTTTCTATAAATATGGTATAGTGACACCTCTTCTATATGCATGTGACCAAACATTTATTATGTGATGACATGTTATGGTTTATACAATATTAGCAAATGTTGTTAAGATGTTATTGTCCTAATTATATGGTAAGAATTTTTATAGTTTTTTTTAGAAATCTATATTGTCTAACGAAGAAAACATTAATTAAAGACTGCAACGAAATTTTCGTATCTGTTGATTTGAAATATCACATAGCTGTTCCCAATCACCTACTAATATTTTTGTTTAATTCACAAAATATATTCAAACTAATATACTTTTAGTTAAAACAATAATTAATAGTAGAAGTTTCAACTAATTAATATTTGTAAATGGTTAGTTTTATCAGCTAAAATATAAAAATGCATAAAGCTTATTACCCAATAATGATATAAAAATAACGATTATTAATGGAGAATAAAATTACAAAAAATAAATGTTACAATAATTAAACAGAATAAAAAATTACCGATCATGATTTTTCTTCTATATTATTATAGATAGAGAACTCATACACGGCTTCACAACAAAACAACAAACTCAAGTCAACTCTTCGATATTATTACTATATAATATAATAAAAGAATAAAACCATATCAGTTGATTTTTTTTCTTATTTGAAAGAAAAATTATAACAATCAAATTTCGTCACTTGTTCATTAGTGTTATTTTATTTATTTAATAACCTTATTTGGATAATATATATATCCGATTCGAGTCAAAACATTGAAACTGAATCTTGAAATTAACGTTTTATTTAATTATTGGAATATTAAAATCAACTTGTTGTTTTTTCAGACCTGTAAAAGATTCGACACCGAAACATTTGACATTTTCGATAACGTGCCGATGATATCGTATGACTTTCTAAGTTTTTTATAAATGTGTCACATTCTAAGTAAAACATATTTAAAATATATACTGACAATTAAGTTTCACAAATTTTAATAAAATATTATGTACTGTTGTGATATTTAAAAAATATAATAATAATAATGTTTGAGAGAATCATATACAGCAAAATCAAAGTCATTTATTAGGAATTCGAGGTTTTCAAGTGGAGTCAGGTTTTGTTCTTGACGTTTGACTTGTAGTCTTGGACCAGTTTAAGTAAACGTAGCCGTTTTGATAAGTTATTGTGATCAGATAAAGTTTGATTATAACCACAATAAATATTAAATTTATTCGTTTAATTTTTTATAATAGTTTGAAATTTAAGAAAATTTTAAATAGTTTTTATACTAGAGATAGAATATCAAATTCAGAGGAATAAAATGAAAATTATACCAAGTACTATTGGGCTATGCGGCCCATCTTAATTTATAGACCGGGCCAAGCAAAGCAGTTGACCAAACAAAAAGAGACTCAGTTAAAACTCTAATGGGCTATACTTATTGGGCTATATACGTGGCCCATTAAAGTTAATTATTTTTTTTTCTCGTGTGTGAGACTTCCAGATTTCATTTTCATAAACCCTAACAAAACTCTATCTTCTCCATCGTCTCTCTTCATTTCAAGTTAATCTCAGGTTAAAAATGGGAAGCCAACAAGCTGCTGTTTCGTTTCTTTCCAATTTAGCAAAGGCAGCTTTTGGTCTAGGAACGGCTGCTACGGTGCTGAATTCGTCGCTTTACACTGTCGACGGTGGAGAAAGAGCTGTACTCTTCGATCGATTTAGAGGAGTTATGGATCAAACAGTCGGTGAAGGAACTCATTTCTTGATCCCGGTGTTACAGAGACCTCACATCTTCGATATCCGCACGAAGCCTCACACATTCTCTTCAATCTCTGGTACTAAGGATCTTCAGATGGTTAATCTCACCCTTCGTGTTCTCTCTCGCCCTGAGGTATACTGCTACTTTAAACCTCTTAAGATTTGATTCATTTCTCCTAGTTGAGGTGTATTGCTTCAGATGTTATCTAACATTTCGGAATTAGATTTGGGGTTTAGGGATTTGAGCTAATTTGGGTATATACAGTGTAATTGATTTGTTCATGTGATATTGCTTCAGATGTTATCTAACTGTTAAGATTCATTTCGGAATTATAATTAGTGTTTAGGGTTTTGAGCTAATTTATGTAATTGATGTGTTCATGTGATGTTTAATCATTTTGATTGTGAAGGTGTCTCGTCTTCCATACATATTTCAAACATTGGGTCTAGAGTATGATGAAAAGGTTCTTCCTTCGATTGGTAATGAAGTTTTGAAAGCTGTAGTTGCTCAATTCAACGCAGACCAGCTTCTTACAGAGCGTCCTCACGTCTCAGCTCTTGTTCGTGAATCATTAATAACCCGAGCTAAAGACTTTAACATTGTACTTGATGATGTAGCCATCACTCACTTATCTTATGGTGTTGAGTTTTCAAGAGCTGTTGAGCAGAAACAAGTAGCTCAACAAGAAGCAGAGAGGTCTAAGTTTGTAGTGATGAAAGCTGATCAAGAAAGAAGAGCTGCGGTTATAAGAGCTGAAGGTGAGAGTGAAGCTGCTCAGTTGATTTCTGATGCTACAGCTAAAGCTGGTATGGGACTTATTGAGCTTAGAAGGATTGAAGCTTCAAGGGAGATTGCTTCTACACTTGCTAGGTCACCTAATGTAGCTTACTTACCTGGTGGCCAAAGCATGCTCTTTGCTCTTAACCGTTGATCTTAATGGTATGTGATATCTAAAATCTGGGGTTTATGGTGTTAGAATCCATGGAATTAAGATGATTATTGTATTTGCAGGTTGTGGAGATGATACTTTGATGATCAACAAGTTTGTGAATTTGGATTGAATCTAAATGGTAAAATGCTACTTTGTTTTCTGATGAATTATATTTTGTACCAAAATTTTCAACAAATAAAATATGTTTTATTGATTAAGATGGAACACATTATTTACTAAAAATAAAATAAAACAATATTTTCATGTTGTCAAAAAGTTTAACAATGGTTTTTAAGTGGGTTGAATTGTAATATATAGTATTATGTGCACATTATTATTATTATTATTAATACGTGTATATAATAGGTATAATTTGGAGAGTTGCAAAAATTAAGATACATTTTATTATTTTACAAAACGAGTCAAATATATATATTTTTTATGAAGAATTCTTTTTATTATAAATATTCTAAAAATACATTATACTGAAGATTTCATTTACCAAATTTACATTTTTTGGTTATAGGCAGAATATTCCAAAATAATTTATTAACGAAACTGGAGAAAATAATAATGAATATTAAAAAAAGACGAATAATTAACTAATTCAAATGGAAATGGCTGGTTAATTATTATCCGTATATGCCAGAATTAAAGATAACTATTTTCATATTTAACATAAATTAGCTAAAAGATAAAAGGAAAAAATCCCAAAAAAAAAACTAGAAAGTTGCATAGAAAATCAAAATAGAAAATTGCAGAAAAGATAAAATGGAAAAGTAAAAAAAAGAAAGAAAAAGTAAACTGGGCCGAAACTTAGAAACAGACAAAAAGCCCATAACTAAAAGCGAAACCCTAACCCTATTCTAATAGCATCTCGTTAGCTCTATATATTTAGGTTTGGGCTTCTTTATCGCTGTCGCCTACCACTTTACACATCTCTAATCACATTCTCTAAAGGTTAGTTCTAGTTTAAATCGTTTTTCAATAGCTTCATATTTTATTGTTTTTTTTTATCGTTTTTTAAAAGCTTCATAGTTTATTCTTTTTTTTTTCGTTTTTTTTCACCGATCCAGTTGACGTTTGTTAGAATTCGTCTTGCATAGGTCTAACTATGTTTGTATATATATATCTCTTTAATGATGAAACTTTTAATAATTCAAAATCTTCACAAATCTGTTCTAGTAATCTTACTGTATATATATACATTTTTTAATCATTTTTGCTCATATTGTTTCTTTTATTGCAGAGATTTTGTAGGTGACAATCAAAAGTTAATACAATATGGTAAGCGTTGTGTGTGTTTTTTTGTTCTTGTAATGATTTAGACATAACATTATTATATGGAATTGCAGGTTAAGTTTACAGTTGATGGGCTCCGTACGATTATGGACCGTAAACACAACATTCGTAATATGTCTGTTATTGCTCATGTCGATCATGGTATTTTCTTTTGCTTTATCAAATTTGAATCTTAGTTTTATTAATATTTAATTGCATGTATTATTTAGATGGTTTTCAAAGCAGCGCTAGATTAGAGATATTTTTTTTAAGATTCTTAGTATAATAATATATTTTAAATTTAATCTTTAAAATATTTTATATTTTTTTTTATTAAAATTTTTTGTTTTATTTTTTCATAATTTAAAGTTTTGTTTTATTAGTTTGAAAATATATTAGACTTTTTGGTCATATTTTGGATAAAACATAGTTTTGTCTAGAACATCCAANTTTAAATTTAATTTTTTAAAATTTTTTATAAAAAAATTTTGTTTAATTTTTTATAATTTAATATTTTGTTTTATGGGTTTAAAAATTTATATTAGACATCAAAATATTTTTTTAGGCATAGTTTGGATAAAACTTTTTTTTGTGCATCCAAAATTGGCCCTGATAAATTGTAATTTAATTGATTTTTTCGTATAGTAGTAATATATTTTAAATTCAGTTTTTCTATATTTTTTATAAAACTTGTTTGTTTTATTTTTTATAATTTAAAATCTTGTTTTATATGTCTGAAAATATATAATCGACATTGAAATAATATATGTAATCTAATCGATTTTGATGAACAGGGAAATCTACTC
Source organism: Leavenworthia alabamica (assembly GCA_000411055.1). Taxonomy (NCBI): domain Eukaryota; kingdom Viridiplantae; phylum Streptophyta; class Magnoliopsida; order Brassicales; family Brassicaceae; genus Leavenworthia; species Leavenworthia alabamica. The sequence continues at coordinate 102,230 of KE158890.1, read as the reverse complement.
TGACTGATTCATTGGTTGCTGCTGCTGGTATCATTGCTCAAGAAGTTGCTGGTGATGTTCGTATGACTGATACTCGTGCCGATGAAGCTGAACGTGGTATCACTATCAAGTCCACTGGTATTTCTCTTTACTACGAGATGTCTGATGCTTCTTTAAAGAGTTTTACTGGAGCTAGAGATGGTAATGAGTACTTGATCAATCTTATTGATTCTCCTGGCCATGTTGACTTCTCTTCTGAGGTTACTGCTGCTCTTCGTATTACTGATGGTGCTCTAGTGGTTGTTGATTGCATTGAGGGTGTTTGTGTTCAAACTGAGACTGTTCTTCGTCAAGCTCTTGGTGAGAGGATTAGACCTGTTTTGACTGTTAATAAGATGGATAGGTGTTTTCTTGAGCTTCAGGTTGATGGTGAAGAGGCTTACCAGACTTTTCAGAGGGTTATTGAGAATGCTAATGTTATTATGGCTACTTATGAAGATCCTCTTCTTGGTGATGTTCAGGTTTATCCTGAGAAGGGTACTGTGGCTTTTTCTGCTGGTCTTCATGGATGGGCTTTTACTCTTACTAATTTTGCTAAGATGTATGCTTCTAAGTTTGGTGTTGATGAAACTAAGATGATGGAGAGGCTTTGGGGTGAGAACTTCTTTGACAATGTTACTGGGAAGTGGACTAAAAAGAACACTGGTTCTGCCACTTGTAAGCGTGGTTTTGTCCGGTTTTGTTATGAGCCGATTAAGCAAATCATTGCTACTTGTATGAATGATCAGAAGGACAAGCTTTGGCCTATGTTGGAGAAACTTGGTGTACACATGAAGTCTGATGAGAAGGAACTTATGGGTAAACCTTTGATGAAGCGTGTTATGCAAGCATGGCTACCTGCAAGTACTGCATTACTTGAGATGATGATCTTTCATTTGCCATCACCTCACACTGCTCAGAGGTATCGTGTTGAGAATTTGTATGAAGGTCCTCTTGATGATCAGTATGCTACTGCTATTAGAAACTGTGACCCTAATGGTCCTCTTATGCTCTATGTGTCTAAGATGATTCCAGCTTCTGACAAAGGTAGATTCTTTGCCTTTGGTCGTGTGTTTGCTGGTAAGGTTTCTACTGGTATGAAGGTTAGAATAATGGGTCCTAACTTTGTCCCTGGTGAGAAGAAGGATCTGTATGTTAAGAGTGTTCAGAGAACTGTTATTTGGATGGGTAAGAAACAAGAGACAGTTGAAGATGTTCCTTGTGGTAACACTGTTGCCATGGTTGGGTTAGATCAGTTCATTACCAAGAATGCTACTTTGACTAATGAGAAGGAAGTTGATGCTCACCCGATTCGTGCCATGAAGTTTTCTGTGTCTCCTGTTGTTCGTGTTGCTGTTCAGTGTAAGGTTGCATCTGATCTTCCCAAGCTTGTTGAAGGACTTAAGAGGCTAGCAAAGTCTGATCCTATGGTTGTGTGTTCACAAGAAGAGTCAGGTGAGCACATTGTTGCTGGTGCTGGAGAACTTCATCTTGAGATTTGTTTAAAAGATCTTCAAGATGATTTCATGGGTGGTGCTGAGATCATTAAATCAGACCCTGTTGTCTCGTTCCGTGAGACTGTTCTTGAGAGATCAGTCCGCACTGTAATGAGTAAGTCTCCAAACAAACATAACCGTTTGTACATGGAAGCTAGACCACTGGAGGATGGTATAGCTGAGGCGATTGATGATGGACGTATTGGACCAAGAGATGACCCTAAGATCAGATCCAAGATCTTGGCTGAGGAGTTTGGATGGGACAAGGATTTAGCAAAGAAGATCTGGGCGTTTGGACCAGAAACAACAGGACCAAACATGGTGGTTGATATGTGTAAGGGAGTTCAATACCTGAATGAGATCAAAGACTCTGTTGTGGCTGGTTTCCAATGGGCGTCCAAGGAAGGTCCTTTAGCTGAAGAGAACATGAGAGGAATCTGTTTCGAGGTTTGCGATGTGGTTCTTCACTCAGATGCCATTCACAGAGGAGGTGGTCAAGTTATCCCAACAGCTAGAAGAGTCATATACGCAGCTCAGCTCACAGCCAAGCCTAGACTTTTAGAGCCTGTTTACATGGTTGAGATACAAGCACCAGAAGGAGCACTTGGTGGAATCTACAGTGTGCTGAATCAGAAACGTGGACATGTGTTTGAGGAGATGCAGAGACCAGGAACTCCATTGTACAACATCAAAGCTTATCTTCCAGTTGTGGAGTCCTTTGGTTTCTCAAGTCAGCTTAGGGCAGCAACCTCAGGACAGGCTTTCCCACAATGTGTGTTTGATCATTGGGACTTGATGTCTTCTGATCCTCTTGAGGCAGGAACTCAAGCTTCGGTTTTGGTTGCTGATATAAGGAAGAGGAAAGGTTTGAAGGAACAGATGACTCCATTGTCTGATTTCGAAGACAAGCTTTAAGAAGTCATTGTTCTCAAAGGCTTCTCGTTACTATTCTATACTTTATTATTATTATAAGGGACCCTTATTATAATTATAACATTATTTATCTCACACCATCCCCTTAAATTTTGTTCTTTTAGTTGAGGAATATTTTAGTATTTAATGGTGTTGATTATTTTCTACTCTTTTTTATTATTATTTCTATTTGCTTCTGATCACTAGGTGAAAGACATGGTTAAAAATCTCAATTAGTATTATTAAATCCATTGTTATAAAACCGGTTTATGTTATACCTAGGCAAGAGTAGGCAGTTAACCGTACGGTTAAAATTAGTTACGTTTGAAAATGTTACGGTTATATATTATACCACTTTCGATGAGAGTTATATGATCTTTAATTAAACATGGGGCTATTTCTGAAAATTATTAAAATTCAGGGATTTGTTTTTAAAAAATCGCCGGAAAAAACACAATTTCGAATCGAGATTTGATTAAAAGAGGAAAAAAGTCGAAAACCATTTGAAGAGAGAAGGAGATTGGAGACGACGGTGATGACGATGGACAGAGAAAAGGAAAGAGAACTTGAGCTTGAGAGTGCAATGTACACAAACTGTTTGCTATTAGGTTTAGATCCAAACGTTATCGGAATCGGAGCCTCCAATGGAACGCCTCGGGTTGGGTTATTTCGTCATTCAAATCCAAAGCTCGGAGAACAACTTCTTTACTTCATCCTCTCTTCTCTTCGTGGTCCTGCTCAGTCTGCAAAGGTACGATTTCTCTCTTCACTGTTCATCTCTATCTGGATTTTGAAATCACTTGTGTGATTTTGGATCTCGCAGGATTTTGATAAGGTTTGGCCAATTTTTGATTCGGCTCAATCTCGAGATTTCCGTAAGGTAACAACTCTGATTACTGAGATCCTTATTGAGATTTTCAATAGTTACTTTACATTAGAATTGTGCATTTGAAGGTTGTTCAAGCAATTATAAGTGAGCTTGAATCACAAGGGGCATTACCAAGGAGTAATTCAAGGGTTTCATCACTCGCTACTTGTTGTGGATCAAGGTTAGTTGAAGCTACACTGATGTGATAATGTATAATGTTCATTAGGCTTTGTTTCTAGTGATTGATAGTTAGCATTTTTAGGTTTTGTTAGTTTTCTACTTAACACGTTAAGCTCTTGTTGTTAAGACTTAAGAAACATTAGGAGATCTAATGATGTATTTTTTTGTCACTCGATCTGATAATGTATGTGGTACCATCTGTTTTGATTTCAGATTTGTTGAGCTTTTATGGCAACTTTCATTGCATGCGTTAAGAGAAGTTCATAGGCGGACATTTCCTGCTGATGTGGCTTCCAATCCTTTGCCTTCTTCTCTAACAGATGTATCCTTCTCACATGCAGCTACTTTGCTTCCTGTAACTAAGGTACTCTATAAAGTGTTATCTTCAAGATCGTGTGCTTTACTTTCACTGCTGTATGTGAACCTTATTGACTAGTGCACGGGATAACGTAGAAGTGTGTGTGTGTGAATGGATTTTCAGGCCCGGATAGTGCTTGAACGCCGTCGGTTTCTTAAAAATGCAGAAACTGCAGTACACAGACAGGCTATGTGGTCTAATTTAGCCCATGAGATGACTGCCGAATTCCGTGGTCTCTGTGCTGAAGAGGTAAGACGACTTTGTTTCTTTCATTTTTGGTGAGAGATACTCAATTGTTTTGTCTGATTATATTGGCTTTTATTGATTCATTTTAATTTCTGTTTCGTTGGCATCAGGCATACCTGCAACAGGAATTAGAGAAACTTAACGATTTGAGAAACAAAGTGAAGCAGGAAGGAGAAGTTTGGGATGATCTTGTGTCTAGCTCCAGTCAGAATTCTCATCTAGTTTCAAAGGCAACTCGGTTATGGGATTCTATTATGGCTCGTAAAGGTAAGGTTTCATGCTGTTCTAATGTTCTTATGAGTTAATACAGAGATAATTACTCAAAATGTGGAGTTATATAGTTATAGTTTTGTTTTTGGTCAATATCTTCAGGTCAGCATGAAGTTCTTGCTTCAGGTCCCATTGAGGATTTAATAGCTCACAGGGAGCATAGGTTACTGACCTCATCTAAGACACACCGTCTGAATTCCACTTACCTTTTTACTGACATCTGGTTTTCTTTGATATACAGATACCGAATTTCAGGATCGGCTTTACTTGCAGCAATGGATCAGAGTTCTCAAGTTCCTCGTGCAGAATTACTCTCTGTCCATTCAGATGATTCAGGTTTGTCACTTGCGGATGAAAAAGAACTAAGTGATGGATCATACACAGACATGCATGACCACTCTATAGGAGACAGTTTCGAATCAGCCAGCTCACAAGCAAGTGATGAAACACTTTCTCGAGTTGATGATAGAGGTGGAAAGATCAACCAGACAGTCGATGTAGCAGAAGTCATAAGGCGCTGGACACATGCTTTACAGCGTATTCATAAACAGTCTCTTCTTCTGGTATGTCTTCTCATGTCTTGTTGTGTTTTTTTTTACTGAAGTACGTTTTACCATTCTTACAAATAATACAATGGCCTTCAATGCTTATGGTTCCACTCTGTTTTCTGTGAGTAATACTGTAGTCTTCCCATGATTTATTATATTTCCATTTGTATATGTTTCTAGGCTAAAGCGAATGATGGAGATGGTCCAGATATATTGCAGACTGCGAATGATGGTGGTACAAGTGGGCATGTTGAATCATTAGCTGCAACTTTGACTGAACATCAACAACATTTAGCTAGCTTTCAGGTAAATATGTAGCTTGTTCATTCCCTCATTTAAAAATCGATTTTGGCCAACCAGGGAAATCAAATGCACAATGTATAAACATATATATTAAAAAAGAAACTGCTTTCTTTAAGAACCTTGGTGAGAAATGTCAAGGAAACAAAGCTAATAGACATCAGTAACGAAAAAAGAAACTAAAACTCTACTTGAAGTTCCACTTTTATTTGTTACCATGCTATTTGTAGAATCATGCTCACAAAACCTTTCTTATGCATCAAGCTCTTATTTATTGGTTAAATCTCTACTATTCTTACTGGTGGTGGCACACTATATGCAGGTACTTATCAACCAATTAAAAGAAGTTTCTCCAGCCATACAAAAGTCAATATCAGAATGTACTGAGAAGGTTAATAGTCTTCCCCCGACCTTACCTCCAGTTACAACAAGTAATGGGCAAATATCTTCACTTCTACAATCTCAAGGCAGTGGAAGAACTATGGTAACAGTTGATGACTTAAGTTTTTATTCTCTTCCGATTAAATAATTTATTAAGATTCTCATGTACGTTATTTCCAGGAAGGTGTATCCAATGATGTAGCTGAGCTGACCTCGACAATGTCTAATATCCAGCTCGATAAAGTCTCAGCTAGTCCTACGTTAAAGCTTCCACAGTTATTTAGTTCCACTCCTACTTCTTCTGGTAAAGGAGGAAATGCACAAAAACGACATGCAATGGCTTCTCAGGTCAGCAAAATGGAAAGCTTATCTGAGAAGAACTCTATAGAACAACAAGCATTGTCAAATCCTCGAGCAGACAACGTGCCGACTGGTTTATTACATAATTTACCTATTCAAATTCTAACAATATCTCTTATCTGCCAATTTGGATTCAAACTCAAGTTTTGGTTTCAGATACGAACAGTTCTTTTGTCCAAAACCTGAAGAAATCTGTGAGGGAAGCAGCATTATTGGTTCCTTCTTCAGCCGGTTCATCACGAGATAGTCAATCCGATGAGGGCTCTGAGCATTATTTTGTACCTCTTTCAGCAACCACCTTGCCTCCTCATAAAGGAGAGTCATCAAGGTTATATACCTCTCTGAGCGAGCCTTTGTTTCTTGAACCTAACAGCCTCGCACCAAGCAAGTACAGTAATATATCTGACACGTTTGATGACCTAGATTCATTTAAAAATGGGTTTCTATCAGTTGCTGGATCAAACAGTGTAGCTTCTGATGCACAACAATCATTTTACGACATTGATGATCAAGTGTTTTCTCCACCTTTACTTATGGATTCATCTCTATTATCAGACAACTATGAAGACTTGTTAGGTACGTAACTAGATCGCAAATTCACAGATCTGAGATTGGTGTCATTAACTGAGTCCATGAAGTTTATTACCCATTATACATTTTTTTTTTTTGTAGCTCCTCTGTCAGAAACTGAAGCTGCTTTAATGGAGTATTAGGAAGAATCAATGAATCAGACGAAAGTCATGTGTTTATTTGAAGCTTGTGATCTCTCTCTCGGGCATTTGCAGGTGTTTCAGTTATTACCATATAAGAAGGTTTTCTAAATTTATCTTGGATTTGTTGGTTGTGTGTAAAAGACCTCTACCTCAGGTAGAAGCATTGATCTCTAATATTTGGTTTTCCAACAAAATACATATTTGATTATTGTTTTATTTTTTTAGATGTAAAGAAAATAGAGATGAAGAGTTTGATCTGCTATTTTTCCCCTTCAAATATTCTCTCCAAATTGTCAAATTATTATTACTTGTGTAGTTTAACGAAGTATGTGCTTTGGATTTCTATTTTCTTTTTCTTTTTAATTAATTTTAAGAAGTTAAAAGGAATACCACTAATTTTATATTATATTATATAAATAACATAATTAATGGGCAATTCTCAAAAATACCATCAAATTAACTTTAATTTCCACAAATACCATCAAAATTAATTTAAGTTAAAATTACCATTTAATAATTTAATTAAATTAAAAATTAATTTATATTTTTGAGAAATTACACAAAATCCAAACAATAAATACTAAACCCAACCACTAAATACTCAACCCAAATAATAAAAAACTAAACTCAACCACTAAATACTCAACCCAAACATTAAATTAAAAATATGATTTTAATAAAAAATGTTATTTATGTCTAATTAAAAAAATTAATGTAATTTTGTCCCATAAATTATAAATGATGGTATTACATGGATTACTCATAATTAATTTAGGACAAAATTACTATTTAATGATTCAAGTAAATTAAAAATTAGATTTTATTTTAG
>KE158890.1:82782-93356 GCA_000411055.1 Leavenworthia alabamica | reverse complement strand
ATATATATATATATATATATATATTTTTTTTTTTCTTTTTAATTAATTTTAAGAAGTTTATATATATCAACAATAGTATAATGAAAGGGTCGAAGGAGTATTAAGATTAAAAATATAAACCGCAATCTATGCTAATACAGATTGGTTTCTTAAAATTAAAACCATTTTTTTTCCACAATAGTTCAATTGTGGTTAACGATCTCATAGCTAAAGAATAACAACTGAGATCAATATGTATCTCGATTTTGGTTTCTGTTTCAGCCTCTCCCTCAACGATAACCTAACCGGTTTGATTCGGTTTAGGAATAAACTACTCCAAATTCGTGTACTGTTAAAACATTTCTACCAAACAAAGATTTAACAAAAACACGGTCGTTTTGTTTTTAGTCATTTCCTAAGAATCGAATGTGAAATCAAAACGTCCTTTATAATTTTATTTTATTAATGAAATGAGATAAACATCAAGAGACTTTATATATATATTATATATATAATAGTAAAAATCAAGAGAACAATTCATAAAATGAAACAAAACAAAATAAAACGACGAAAATGTAATGGCCAACTCAGTGGTTCAAACCAAAGAATAGAGCCACGACGGCCAAAGCCAAACCAGTGAACATATTTGTGGTTGAAACTACGGCTGAGCTAGGTGCTGGAGCGGGAGCATGGTGATGACCTTCATGAGCAGAGACGGCAGCGATGGTTGCCAATAGACAAACAACAGCGATCTGAACAAACATCTTCTTCATCATCATCATAGTAAGAAACGTTATGTTTTGCTTTGGTTTGATGAATGTGAGAAAGATTTGTGTGTTTTTGTTGTGTTAATATGATTCCAAGATTTGTTTATATATAGAGAGAAAATAATTTATTAATTTATGATTATATTGAAATATTTTAAAATAAGATTTGTTTCTATTTTTTTGGTTGAATTAGCCCAGCTTTGATGGATTGATTAAGACAGCTGTTAAAGATTTATTTCTTTGATTATGTTTATCACGTTCCTATAATTAGCCAATAATAATTTGGACTTTATAAGATGTAAATATTTTAAAGAATTAGAAAGAAATAAAAGTTAATCTATTTTTATCATTAAATGAAGTGGATTATTTTATAGCCCTATTATAAGGTAAGCAATAAGGGTAATAATCAGATTCAAACTCATAAATAAATAAATAATAAATAAATAAGTTTTAGTTATGGATTGTAAAAGCTTGGATGTGTTTATTAGAAATAAGACGTGGAGGCCATTTATTTTGTTTTTTTAATGCTTAAGATTTAATAAGTATTATCCTATATTTTTGGCTCTTGTAATATTTTAATCATACATTTATTTAAATATTAATTCTTTCTAATACCGTTAAATATATTTTATTGAACAAAAGTATATTAATTTTTTATTTGGACATAAATACAATTTTTTATTAACAATATATTTTTATTAAAAATTATAATTTTTTATAAAATATATATTTTTAATTAATGTTAGAATTTAATGTTTAATGTTCGGGTTTAGTATTTATTATTTAGGGGTTAGAGTTTAATATTTATGGTTATAGTTTAGTATTTAGTGTTTGAGTTTAATATTTATTATTTAGGGTTTAACTTTTTGATTTAGATATTAGAATTTAATATTTAAGGCTATGTTTTAATATATAGTGTTTGAGTTTAATATGTATTGTTTAAGATTTATATAATTTTCTTAAAATAATGTTTAATTTTTAGTTAAATTAAATTATTAAATACTAATTTTATGTTAAATCAATTTTAGTGATATTTATGGAATATAAACTATCTAAGAGAATTATCCTTGTTTAAAACTAATTAAATAGAACAAAATTACATATTAAAAAGTGAGTAAACACATGTCTAGCTTATAATTCAGGGTTTATATAATGACACTTTAATTGTTAAGCTATACATGTGGGAAACAAAACGCCGACTGGTGAATGGTGATGATTGGTCTAAAACATAAAACTAAAATAATCTTCATTACTATCCAGATTCATCTTCCGTGATTCTTTCAAAACGCTTGCTGCGTTTGGCGTCATAATGCAAACGCACGTTTCAAACGGTTATCGTGCTACACGTGTCGAGTCTTAGCCCCAACCTGGACGGTTTAATTGGGCTAATCGTGGGCCTTCAAACAGAAGGAAGCATCCCACTTTCATTAATTCTCATATAGCCTTTTCACCATTGAATATTGGGCCAATCGTGGGCCTTCTAATACTGTTTTAACGTATATCCAACGTCGTCGTTTTAGTTCCGTGAAATGAGTTCTCTTATGTAAATATTGAGTTAAGCCCAAAAGGCTTTATTAGTGTATTTGTTTCCCTTATAATATCACACTAACTCCTATATATTATAATATTGGTAAAAGCCTTTTAGAAAATCAAATCCATTTTTTTAATAGTAAAAACAAACTAAAATAGTTTAAAAACGCGTTAATATATCCCAAAAATTAAAAAAAGAGATTACTTATAATTCAGTTTAAATAACAGAGTTTTTGTCTTTTTTTTCTTTCTTGTTTTCCAAATAAAAAAAAACATTAACACTATAATATCTTCTATTTTGTTTCAATTCTCAACCACTTGATATCAACAAAAAAACTATAATAAAAATAATTCATTCTTGTTAGACTCTTTGTATACATAATTTATCCTCTGTTTCTCAATTTTCTATTAAAATCAAAGTTTTCTTTTTTTTTTTTCTTTCATATATTAATAAAACCTGAAGTTTTTTGTGGGACCCAGGATCTCAACAAAATTCTTCAGATGGTTCTCTCCTAAAGCATCTGTGTTTTAGGCTTTTAGCTGAAAATTTAAAACAATTTTTAAATTTCGATACTTATTTATATATTTGAGAGATTTTTTTATTTATTTATTTAGAAACGAAGAAATTATCGATTTTGAGAACTGGGTTGTGATGGGTGAATCTTCAGCTGTTCTATATCATTCTTATTCGTTAGCAACTCCTCTTTCTCTTAATGAACATAAGGTTTGTTTCATTTTTTTTTCTTTTTAATTTTGTTCTTTCCTCATAACATTTTCAAATGCGTTTTTTTTTTTGTTATAAATCTTAAACTGATACATTTCCTGGAAAATTCAATGATTCCTGGATAACCCATAATAAAAAGTTTTAATTTTTAGGGTTAGCTTGATATCTCTACCTGATGATTTTGAGGAAATTTTTTTAATATAAAAGTGATCTAAATTGGGTTTGAGTTTTAGCTAATGATTCACCAGAAAGTTTATAAATTTGTTTGAGTTTTGTTTTTTAGATTATTAAGATTGTAAATTTATTGTTTTTATTTGTTTTTGTGTGTGTTCAGGATAATCCAATTAATGCACTTTATCAATCAGTTTCATTTGGAAGATTCATGACAGAAAATCTAGAATGGGGAAGATGGTCAAGTTTTTCACATAAAAAATATGTTGATGAAGCTGAGAAATTTTCTCAACCTGGTTCTGTTGCTCAAAAGAAAGCTTTTTTTGAAGCTTATTACAAAAAAATTGCTGAATCCAAAAAAGCTTCTACTGAATCATCATCATCATCATCTAATGATAATCTTAAAGATAATAAACAAGAACCTGAAAGTGTTGTTTTATTACTTAATACTTTAGATACATTAACCAAAGAAGAAGAAGAAAGTGATGGATCTGAGTTAGTTTTGAGTATTGAGAATGATGAAGAATCTGAAAGAGAAAGTGTTGATCAAGTTTATCCAGTTGATAACTTTACAGATGATTTGTATGTTGTTGATGAAATGGAAGAGATGGAGAATCATATAGAGGATGAAGAGTTATTGAAGAAGAGTTGTTCTGTTGAGAGAAGATCTGTAACTAAAAACTCATCTGTAGTTACATCTTCTATAGAGAAACCAACAACTTTAGAGACTCCAGAAAAGCCAATGGAGATTGTTTTCACAAAGAAAATAAGGTAAATAAAAGCATTCTTTTTTTCCATGTAAAACAATAGTTTCTGATTGATTTGTAATGTAAACTTTGTAGTGAAAAACCAATAACTCATAGTCCAATGAAGAATATCGAAAAACCAGTTCGTTCGAGGTTTAGTTTCTTCAGGTAAGTAAGATAGATGCTTTTGTGTTCTGTTCTTGAGTCAATATGTGTTTAAATCTTTACTGTTCTTGTGATGCAGCTGTTTCTTAAGAAACACTAAAACTCAAGATCAAAACAAGACTAGGAAGAAGGTAATATTTCGATTTTGATTTCGATTTCAATAACTCAAGATCTTTCTCTAGTAATATAATAAGACTAACACTAGCTATGTTTCTTCCTTCAGAAAAAGACAGAAAAGAAACAGAAAAAGAAACCAAACAAACTGTTTCTATGTCTTTGCTTCAAACCCAAGATGGTTGTGTAGGAACCATCTCTATTGGCTTGCTTCAAAAGCTATAAGAAAGATCTGTCCGTGGATTCAGAGTTTGGTAAAAAAATGAATCTTTGAGTGCACAGTACAGTAGCATAAGTAAAGCTTGTTGTTTCTTGTCTTGTTGTTGTCTCTATGAACGTTTTGTTGTATTGTAATGTTGTATTATTATCTTCATCTTCAAAACCTTTGTTTTGAAATGAGACTTTGAGTTCTTATAATAATAAAAAAATCACATTTTTACATATATTAATCAATCATCAAGTGTAAAGGTTTCAACTTTACATTATAGTTTTTGATTTAAGAATCAAATCACATTTACATATATTAATCAATCATTAATCTCCCCAAAGTTATTATAAATGATGAAAATTTACAAAAGCAAACAATTTTTTATTGGGGAATAATTATCAATCAATGAGATTAGATTAAATCATCATTTCTTCAACCAAACACCATCCATCTTCATCATATTCTTCAACATGATCCATCATCATTATCATCATCCCCACATCACAAAAACTCATCCTTTCATCATCATCATCATCATCATCATATGACCCATCTTCATCAACATCATCATCACTCTGTATTTTCACAATTTCTTCTACAACACATCCTCTGTTCTCTTCTTCTTCATAACCATAACCATCATCATGATCATAACCATAACCATCATCATGATCATGATCATACTCATCATCATGATCATAACCATAATCATCATTAAGAAGATCAAGGATTCCGGTAGCTGACAACCCGGAAAGTTTCAAACCGGGTCTAAGCCCATCAGGAGCAACCTGCCAAGTCAACATCTTATAATTGACATCATTAGATCTCACCTTAGAAGAGCCTTTAGTCTTGACTTTGGATTTGGTAATAGGATGCATATGACATTCAAGACACCTTGCTTGACCACATTTTCCGGTGAACTTGGAGTGATTGGTCGGCTTTGATGGCACTTTGGTAAATGAACCAGCGGTTGGACGTGAAGTCAAAGGGTTAACCAACTTAGCATTAGGTCTTGGATTCAACGACGGAGGTAAGATCCGGTAAGTCCTCACCATGCCACGTTGTTTACCTTCTCGCTTCATCTCAGCCGTTGATTAATGAGATCTTAAATTACAAGAGAGAGATATATGAAAATGCGAAATGATTAGAAAAAATAAAAAAGGTTGCTTGAAGGATATATAATAAGAAGGTATGAAATTTGAAGATGAAGGAATATACTTGCGGTACACGGAATAATAACAATAATAATAATAAAAATAATAATAATAAAAATAAAGACAATTCCCTAGAAGTGAAACTTGTGGACCAAACCAAATGAGTTGTGTAGATAACTTCTACAACTGAATTAGTGGATTTTTTCTACTTGTAAGAACCTTAGCTACACGCAAATTAAGTTTAATATTTTATTACATATGATATAAAAATATTTAGTAAATAAAGTTGTTAATTTTTTTAGGAAATTAGTATTGTGAAAACATATATAATTTTATAAGTTAAAACTTAAAATATTATGATATTTTTAACAGGTTCGATAGTAGTAACTAAAAATATAACAACATTAAAATTAGTTAAGTAAATGTGAGTTATGGATAATATAAAATTTTGGTTTAATACTAATAACAAAGACGAGTCTCCAAATTAAACAACCAAAATGAAACACCGGTTAACCGGAAATAACCAGAGAAGATCCCGATCATTCAACTAACTAATCCTTTATTATTATCACCCATTCAATATCAATTTCAAAGAAAAAGAATTTAAATGTTTTTTTAAATGATCTAATGTATTTTTTTACAAAATATTTGAATTGCTCCGTTGTTAGTAATTGCAAATTTTAAAAATACAATCTCTGACTCTGACTGATTAAGAGGTTTACCACTTTAGACGTTACGACATCGTTTAGGCTTGATCTTCTATATCCCTGCTGATGATCTAGAACGTAACTATGTACTGCAGTTGAAAGAGTCCCTCTTACACGTTCAAAGATCATTGAACATCTATTAAGAAAGTTACATCAAGATCTTGTCTTTTTCAGAGCACATGAAGATAATGATCTAACTACTAACGACCATGGTATATATATATATATATTTCGTTGTTGATTAAATTTTATTAAAAGTAAAATCGTAATTTTGTTATTTTTATTAAAAAAGAAAAGAAACTAAAGGATCATTTAAGCTTTTTAACCATTAAATTTCGGCAAAAAATCCCACAAAAAAATCTAGTATTATACTTGTAGCAATACAAGAAAAATCTGAGTTTCTTGTATATTATTAGCAAAAAAAAACTCAAACAGAAGATGAGTTACTGAAAGGTATTGAGTGATTTATTGATTTGGTAGTTTCAACCAGATTGCTGAAGCTGTTTGATGTGTGTGATCTGTTTTCCTGGGTTCAATCCCTTTGGACAAGCGCGAGCACAGTTCAAGATTGTGTGGCATCGATACAACTTGAACTCATCATTAATGGCTTCGAGTCTTTCATTAGTGTATTCATCTCGGCTATCGCTTATCCACCTGCATGTGTGAACAAGACTCTTGTTTCAATACCTTGTAAGATCAAAACTTTAATATAATAACTCAGATATATTCAGATACTTATATGATTATATCTGTGGTTTTCTCAAAAGACATTCGGAGAAGAAGCAAAGAAAAACATAAATGACCATACATAACGATGACACTGGGGTGGCATAAATCCGAAATTCGAAAACCAATCCAAAAAATTCAAACCGAAACTGAACAGATTTAGGTGCTAAAACCGATCGATTTATGGATTAAATATTTTTCGGATTCGGATTTTGGTTTTTTGGTTTATCTGAAATGAACTGAATTATATAAAGATTTTTTGTGTTTTTATTTTTCGGTTTGTTTTTTTTTTTGTTTTTCAGGTTTTAGATTTTTTTGGATTTTTTTCCCTTCATTTTTGGATTTGGGATTCAGTTTTTCGGATTCGGTTTTGATTCCGGATAATTTTTATTTTTACAAAACTGAACCGAAACCAAAAAAATCCGAACCGAATTATATCAGTTTCTGTTCGGATTTTAATATGTTTCACTTCGGTTATCCGAAAACCAAAAAAACCGAACTGAATCCTAATCCGAATGCCCAGCCCTAGATGACACAGTTAAAGGAGCAAAAACAACATAAATGACCATACATAATAACATAAGCATCAGATAGATATAATCAAACCGTTGAATTCTGGGTTTCTATATAAACATTTGAAGAAACACAAAGAGTCCTTAACTTCAGAGATCTCTCTTCAGCAAAGAGCTAAACTACACTACAACTAAAAAGAACCCAAATGACAATACATAATGAACTAATCTAAACTACCACAAAAGCCATACACATAATCAATCTACCAAATCTTATTGCTTAGAACTATCAAATTCAATAGCAAGATTGTGTTTACCTGTTAGCATGAAGCAATGCAGCTGGACCAAGATAAGACTCAGGGTTCCACCAATAGCTAGGGCAAGAGGTACTACAACAAGCACATAGAATACATTCATACATACCATCAAGCTTAGCTCTATCTTTCTTACTCTGTAATATCTCTTTCCCAGGAACAGATGCTGGATTCTTCCTCTTCAACCATGGCTCAATACTCTTATACTGATTATAAAAATTCGTCATATCAACTACTAGATCCTTAATCACAAACATATGTGGTAATGGTGTAATAGTAGTTCCGGAAGATCCAGATTCTATCTTCGTTAAACAAGCTAAACCATTACATCCATCAATATTCATAGCACATGAACCACAAATACCTTCTCGGCAAGAGCGACGAAAAGTAAGAGATGGATCCATTTCGTTCTTAATCTTAATCAAAGCATCTAGAACCATTGGACCACAATCCTTTAGATCGATTTGGTAATCTTGTAACTCAGGCTTACCAGGATTATCTGGATTCCATCGATAGATCTGGAATGTCTTCAGATTCGATCCTTTGCCTCCGCCGTTGGTAGAAGCTTTCGATTGTGCTTCTGATCCTGTTGATGTCCATCGCGCCGGAATCAATCGCGCCACCGTAGATAACCGTGACGGTTTGGTTCCAACAACTCTTCCGATTAAACCGAACGCCATAATTTCTCAGAGTAGCAAATGATTAAAAATATTGTTTACGTATTTATTTGTTGATGTGAGGCTTAGCTTTTTCTACGTCATCGCAACCGTTGATTAAAGCTAGAACAATCGTGACCGTTAATGAATAGACTAAGAACAGATCAATGGATAGATATGTTCTAAAACGCGCGTGCTGGCCTCGAAACCTGTGTAAAGACCATCCGAAACGTGGCGTTATATGATTCGATAAGCTTCTGTTCAAATTAAACAAATACTGTTTAAGAAAAGCGTCCCGTTTCGATACATATGACTAACACTCCATGCCGTTTTTAGTGTTTTATGTTTTATCAGGCTTCAACAATAAAAACACGTAACACCTATATTTAACTTCAGAAAACGTTATTCTGTTGTCATATTCTAATTCTTATAACGTAAATACGTAATCAAATTCTTAAGAAAACAAAAAATACAATATTTTTTCTGTTGTTTTGAAGATCATTTCATATTCTAATCGCATCTTCTTACACAAAATTTTTGAATGGCATCGGTAAGATCTATCTCATTTCAATAACTGTGTTTTTAACATTTTTTGTTTCTTGTACAATTTTTAATTTGTGAAATTTCATTGTTTTGTGTATTGAAAAATCTGAAAAAAAATCAGAATAATCAACGACAACAACAAGATCGACCATTACCAAAATTTGGAGAATGGGATGTAAACGATCCAGCATCAGCCGAAGGCTTTACGGTTATATTTGCTAAAGCTCGAGACGACAAAAAGACAAATGCAAGTGGTCGTGCCACCTCACAACGCCGTGATAATAACAATAATGGTCAAGACGATCCTACGGTAATAACATTTCTCTTCTTCAAGGACTAATTTGAAAGAAACAAAAACATCAGCCTTTGTTCGTCATATTAAAAAACATATAAGGACTAAACTGAAAAAACATAAACTTTCTATTACAGAAGAAACGGTTCTGCTGCTTCTAAGGAACAAGAAAAAAGCCGAAGATGAAGAACACATTTGTTAGATCATCGAAACAGTTTCATCATTAGAGAACTAAACACGACGACGTTTTAGATCTACAACATTTTTACTTACACAATATCAATGTCTCTTAAACCACTGTTTGATGAATCTTGATCTGAACCATTACTACTAGTCTTTTTCTTGAAAGATTTCTGGCTAAAAATCCGAGAAACCGTAGTTCTCCCCGGCCGCGGAACCGGTTCAAACCGGTTATGTTTCTTGTCTAAATCATTAGATAGTTTCTTCACTAATTCCACAAAATGTCTTCTAAATGTTGGATACCTTGATACTGATTTGGTTAATCCTTGAAGCCTTTAAACAAAACCACAAAGATTTGATTAGCTTATAGAATCCGAACTAAAAACCGATTTGAAGTTTTTGTTTACCTGCGAGCAAAGGCATCAAGCTCAGCTTTTCTAAGTTCAGTTAAAGAAGGAACAATGGAGTTTTTAAGTCTCTCTGAATCACCAAACAATAACACTAACTTCCCAAGATACTCTTCTTCTTCATCAGATAAGTTTGCTGCTTCAATCTGATCTTTAAGTATCAAAAACGGATTCAAAAACCAATCGAAAAACGCATCTTTAGGACGGTTTCTTGTTGTTATCTCTGTAACACCATCACCTAAAACACAAAACAAAACTAACTTCTCAATGAATCATCCTCAATGGTTTAAAGAAGCATTGAACTGTACCGAGTAATAAACCGGTCGAGTTCGATTTGATCGAACGTAAAAGCTCTTGAAGAAGAGAATAAGCAGGTAAACCAATACTAATCACTTGACTTCCTTTACTAGATTTAGCTTCTTCAATGTCTTTTGAATTTATAATCCCTTTTGATATCATTATCTCTCCATATCTTCTACATTCCACAAATAAAGCTTCCAAAAGCTGTTCAAGTTAAAGCATACACAATTTCGATAACCAAAGATATACAATAACATAATAGATTGTGATAGTATTACATCAAGTGGCTTCAGGTCAATCATTGGGCCTCTGTTTGATCCTCCTCTTGATGGAGTTGTCTTAAAAGAGTTTGGTCTTGAAAGACCAGAGATTGATGTAC
>KE158890.1:68854-82666 GCA_000411055.1 Leavenworthia alabamica | reverse complement strand
GATCTTGTTTTAGCCCTGGGCAACATAACCTACCCGAAGCACCCGATCCGAAAAAACACTACCCGAATCCGAAAAATAATTCCATTTGGTGCTAGACTCCTAAACCCAAAAACCCGTCGGTTAAAACCGAAATCTAATTATATATACAAATAATTAAATTATTCTAAAACTTTTAGTTATATTTGTGAAAATTTAGTTAAATTTTTTTCCAATATTTCCTTACCCGAAACCAATCCTGAATCCAAATCCGATAAAATTATTCCATCGGGTATTAGACTCCTAAACCCGAACCCAAATGGATTTTACCCAAACCCAATCCGTTACCCGAATGCCCAGCCTTAACTGTTTACTGAAACGAGAGAAGAAAGATTTGCTAGATAAACCATTGGAGACAAACCTGGGAAAGCAAGAACCTTCTGGCATGTCAAGAACATCATTACTATACTCATCGTAAATCGAAACAGATGCAACAACATAGCAAAGGCCGAAGAAGAACGATGACTCTTGATATGAGACTACACCACTATAAGCACCAAGAAAGACACTAGAGACCATAGATCCTAAAACAGCTCCAACAACAGCTAAAGGCCATAGTAAGATCACAAGCCCAGCTATTGGAACACACATTGTTTCCAAGAAAGGACCTTCACGTCCAATGAGATCGTGAAACAAACGGCGCCAACCTTTAAACAACATGTAAGGACTTTTACATAAGGCTAAGATTGAAATCACCGGGAAATCAAGAAGGATCCCAAGAACCGCAACAATCACAGCGCCTGGGATTTGAAGTAACCTGAAGAATACATAAGCACAAAACTGTAAGAAGACACAACATAAGCTGTAAGAAGATACAACATAAACTGTAAGAAGACACAACATAAGTTGAGTTCTATAGACCTTATTTCGTAATAGTGACGATCTGCGCTAGATGTTCTAAGATCATCCATAAGTGAAAAGTAGGAGTGAAAGCAAACATCTTTAAAGTCACAAACAACAGTGAAACTTCCTTGAACAGTACTCCAAGTTCCATCCTAAAGAACCAACCAAGTATTGTGATTATTAATAATCAACAATAACATTATAGAACAAGAAATGGCGAAAAACACTTACATAAAAGCAATGAAAAAGCGGATTAGACTTCCCTTCACCAACAGCATCGAATGTAGCAAAGATTGGAGAAAGAAATCCATATAAAGCTCCTCCGAGAATACTTCCTACGATACTAACCACAAGCCAGACAATGACACAAAGAGGAAGACATAAACATAGAAAGAGCTTCAAGATTGGTCCTAACTGTTTAGCACTGAAATCAAACCAAAACAAAAATAATTCAACATCGAATGAGGTAACAATGGTAATATTGGATATGATAAATAGTACCTTGCTATCGAATATAGAGTCCAAATCGCATGTACTGGTAAAAGTCCTAAGATGATTGCAGAGTTTCCAATAGCCATAATAAGGCATATAAGTGGGAAGAAGATGATACCTAAGATGTAAATAAAGGTTTAAAAACTATTCATTTTCATAAAATTAGTGAACAAGTCTAGTAAAAGAACACTAAACTGTTCAGCAGAAATGAAAATTTCATACATCTTCACTAACTTAGGAAGCAGTTGATGAATGAACACTCTTAGATAAACGTTAAGTCACTAAACTAGTGAGTAAGATTTGTAAAAACAGAACAAAGTTCATCACTTTTTTGATACTGAAGAACCCTAGAAATGCTAATTTTCACTAACTGTGAAGCATCTAGTTACGAAGTCAAACAAAAACTCTAATAAAATCTGTGTCAGAGCAATTCAAAATTTGATTAAAAGTACGTTACTTCAACACAGCCCATCATCGAATTTGTATCAGAAACATGAAAAATCAGATTAAGTAAAGATTTTTAGTGAAATTACATACCTTTAATGACACCTAGAAGAAGTAAACCAGTGAAATAAGGAATAAAAATTATAAACTGCCATAGAGAAGACAAAACTCCCGTTGGAGGTTCCATTGAAGTTTTTATGCTCTTCACCCAGAAAAAAAAAAATCAACACAGACCCATCAGTAAAAATGTCGCATTTATTAATCTATTTCAAACCCTAGAATCAGAGAAAACGAATCAAAAACTAACCTTTAATAACACGAAAAAGTAAAGCAGAGGTTTTGAGAGAGATAGAGATAACTGTCACAGACACGACACGAAGTAGAAGAACAACTGAACAATGTTCTCTTCTTTTTTCCGAGGATTTCTTAATTACTTTTTTATTAATTACAAACACAATTTTAACAGTAAAACAAGAACCGTCCAAAAAAAATACAGATATTTAAACTTTTTTGTCACTAAACAAGATATTTAATTAAATAAAATAAAATAAAAGGCGGTATTTAATTTAATTTAATTTAATTTTAGTTTCTTCTGCTGATAGATTTTGTGGTTGTTTTTCTTGGTGATCGGTTTTTGTGTTGTTTAAAGTTTTAATACATTTGCCAACACAACACAACTCCTAATATTGAGAAAAGCTGACGATAAAAAAAGTATATAGAGAAAATGACACACACTTACACATATACTCTAGGATTTGTTTCGACGTCGACACAAACCGACCGTTCAAACTTAAAGAAGGAATCACATTATCAATATCTTAGTCTTATTCTTTTTATATTATTATCTGATATAAAGCAATAAAAAAGAAATATAAAGAATTAAATGTCCACCGAGGCCCTTGTCTTTATTGGGCCAAGCCCATAATTGCAAGAGCAAGGTGTGTTTCTTGAATAAGCTTTTTCTCAAGTTTGATAATGATTTTTTTTCATTTAAAATCATACCAAATTTAAAATCGGATTAATTCAAGTTTATTAAATTTTTTTGAAAGTATGAGCTATAATTATTTTTTCTATATTTTTCATTACCTCCAAAATCAAGTATAAGCCTTAATCTATGGTAGTCCTCCCAAAGATAGTTTATCTATTTTTATTTTATTTTTATTCTCGATAAATTATTTTGTTTCAAAGTAAATAAGATTACACAATAAATAATTTTAAAATAATTCAAGACACAAATTCTTTTGATAGGTGATTTTTATTATATAACATTTTATGATGGACAAATCTTATATTCGGATTTACGACTTAAAATTTTGTATGTACTATATTCTATAATGTACAATTGTTTTTTTTTGCAACATACTAGTCCAAACAATTATTTTCTAATACAATATAAATTCTAAAAAATTTACATCTTTTAATCAGTAATAAACGGATATTTGTAAGTTTGAATTCTGATGTAATATAAAAACTTTTAAATTCTTAAATAACAAAGTGTTCCACATTGGATTTTATTTTTTCTCCAATTTTTGTTGGTTTTAATGTATGAGTTTGTGATTTAGAAAAGAACGTACAAAGAATAAAAAAAACCAATTAATTTATGTTGCATGCATACACTTAATGAATTATAAACCAAAATAACATATTATATAAACCTTCAAAACAAAAACAATCCAAAAGCAACAACAAATACAACAAAAGAAGAACAAGAACACGACGAAGCTGATGTCTTAGGTTTATTTGATTCACCTTCAGATTGTTTAAACTCATCAGTTTCTTTATTTGTGACCTGAGTAATCGGCACATAATCTCCGACGACTTCAACTCCTATTGGTGCGAGATTCATCGGAACATCGTAATCTGAATAATCTAAATAACGGTTCGGTGAGGTAAACACGATGGGAGGCGTTGGAGGAGATTTCTCGGTAGTGTTTGAGTTCGTTGACGGAGAAGATGAAGGTGAAGATGAAGATGAAGATGAATCATCTGCGTAAACTCCTCCGGCTAAGACAAAAGCTATGAGAAGAAACATGATTGAGAAATGTTGAGACATTTTTTTAATAATTGTTATTTTGGTTTATATAATGTTTAAGTGTATGAAAAATATAAATTTTTTTTTGTTTGTAGTTGAGAAGATGAATAAAAAAAGAGAATAAATTAGGAATTTAAAGATATTAGGAGATGGATATGTTTGGTAATTAACAACTAAATGTTTGTTTTTAGAGTTTAGTTGTGTTTTTTTAGTTTATTAGTTATACTTTGAATCATATATATAACTGTTTTTTTCTTTAAATATGGGTTATATCTATTGAGCATTAGTTTTTTTTAGGTTGTTATTAGAGCTGTATAATATTTAGCTGTCTAAGATTTATATAGAAATCAATGGAGAAAATAAACAACTAATTATTATTAGATAAATATACAAAATTTTATGCTGAAGCTATTAAATCACTACTATTAATTTTTTGTTGTACAAAAATACATTTGAGATAAAGAAATTTGTTATTCAAATTGAGACACAAATGATTACTCTTTTAAATATATTATTTTTAAAAAAAATTTTATTCTTATATATAGTANACAATATATTAATAACAATAAAAAAATAAAAGTAAAAAATTAATTTCTGTGAAACAAACTAAAAATTTAAACCAAGAGTTAAATTTTGTAGATATGTTGATTAAACTTTAATTAAATCTTTATATTATTTTAAATATTTTAGTATTTAAATTGTTTTGTGTAAATTAAAAATTATATTTTAAACGAATTAAAATTATATATATAAAAAAATTCAACCAAAATAAATAAATTATAAATAATACAAAAAATTAGGAATATTCGATTTGAATATTCAAAAGTTTATAATTAAATAGAATCACAATATTAGTTACTCAGTTGAAATAAATAAATTACGTATAGTGAAAAATTTACGAATATTCGGCTGAGTTCTCCAACTGGATTTAGGTAACCTGTGATTCTAATCTCCGGCGACTTCTCCGATTCTAATATTCATTAGCTATTTGTCAATGTTAATTTCGAAATCGCTCGTCTCTTATCGTTTTCGTTTTACCTAAACCTTATTTTAAATATTCCGATGCTCCAATATCAAACAGTTTCAATCTATCTCCATTGTCATCTTTGTTTGGAATTGATTAGCTTGAGTTCTTTGTATATCATCACTTGGTGATTTGAATTTTTAAACAGGTAAAATGAAAAGAGCAGCTGAATCTGAAGCTCCTCCATCGAAGAACAACAGAACTCAACCTGATTATTTCACCTACTACAGAGATCAAGTAGAAACAATCTTATCTCACGAAGATGAACATACACTTGATGATACTAAACAATCATCTGAAATCATTGGATCTAAGTTATCCAATCTCAAAAAGGAGAAGTTGAATACAGTATTAAGAAACTGTGTACTCGATTCAGTTCCAGTAACTAATGAGGTAACAACATTGGAGAAATTAGATTTTGATTTGATCAAAACATTGATTATGAAATCATTCATTTGCAGATGCAATCTCGTGTTCAATACATGAATCTAATGTCTCAAGTGAGTAATCAAAAAACACAAACCAATTCAGAGTATGTGATTTCTAAGCATCCTAAGTTTAGAGAGGTGAGTAATAGATTTTATGCTTAAGCTTATATGAAGTTCTTATCTAATTGATGATGTTTATGAAACTATTAACATTAGGTTGAAGATGATTTGAAGTTACTTATGAAGTCTGATCCTAATCTTGTCAAGGAGATAGTTAACGAACATTCGAATGATCTAACTACCGCAGTAATGCTCTAGTGAAATTTTTGTTAACATAATCGAGTTCTCGAATCATCTAATGTTTTATGTTTTTTTGGTCTCTGGTTTAAACTAGCTGAGCAATATGCAGCAACAACTTGAGAAGATGCTTGATGATGTAGTCACAACTTGCAGGTATATAACATATATATAGATAGTCCTACCCAGAACCGAACTGAATCGTATTCGGTTCTTGTAAAATATCCGAACGGTTCTTATATGCCTAGAACCGAATAACCATACCGACCTGAACCGAGAAACGAAAAGTTGAACCGAATATTCGAAAATATAATTATACATATATATTAATTATATTTATACTTAGTTTAACCTAATTATATTAGTTACTTATAATATTTTGGATACTTTCCGGTATTTTAGATATTTTCGGGTACTTTGCTTATATTTGGGCATTTTAGTTAACGGATATTTTGGTTCTTTTCAAGTATTTTGGTTCTTTTGATTACTTTGGTTACAAATTTATAATTTCAAATTTCGGATATTTTGGTTTTTTCGAGTATTTTTGGTTACTTTGATTATTTATATGTACAAAAAATAGAAACCCGAAACAAACTCGAACAAGTTACCGATATATTTTCGAATTCCCATTAAATACTTGAAACCGAACCGAACCCGATCCGATTTTTTAAAATACCTGAATGATTCCTATATGCCTAGAACCGAATAACCGAATACCCGAACGCCCAGAGCTATATATAGAGATGAACATGGTTCATTGAATTGTTAACACTTATATGTTGTTATTATCAATAGACCTATGACCTTTGGAGAGAAACGTGAGCTTAATAAATCAATTAAAGAGTTATCTAGAGAAAACCTTGGCCGTGTTGTTGGTATCATTAGAAACCGTTATGTAGCTTTGGGGAAAGAAGTGCCTGATGAAGAAGTTATAGTCAAGTTAGAAGTTGAAGTAAGAATTCATTAGAAAATATATTATATAAGATTCATTTCAGAATATTATATAACATAATTCAATATGTTTCAGGACAATGAAACACTTTGGAGATTGTATTACTCTGTTGCTGCTGTCAAAAGGGCTCAGAAACTTGCGAGCTAAGTTGTGTTACAGGTACTTCAATCCTTGTCCTAAAGTATTGAGTGTAGTTTGAAGAATTTGATATTTTAGGAATTGTTACTTTTAATATGTTATCTTGCAATATACATTACAAAAACTCATATGCCTGTTCAAAAATCTCTCTATTGAAACCAAACCTAAACAGTCCTAATCCTATGTCCTTCACAACCACTAGTTTCCAAAGGGATCATTAAAACTAGCCATGGCAAAAATAACCTATCCGATCTGAACTGATCCGAAAAACACTATCCGAATTCGAATCCGAAAAGTTATTCCACTGAGTGATAGATTCCTAAATCCAAAAATCCATACTCGAACCCGAATTCGTCGGTTAAAACCTGTAATCTAATTATATATACAAATAATTAGATAATTCTAAAATTTATAGTTGTATTTGCGAAAGTTTAGTTAAATTTTTTTAACTTTAACTATTTTTTTTTAATATTTTATTATCCGAAATCGATTTGTACTCGGATCCAAATCTGAATCGAATCTGACAAAATTATTTCATTGGATATTAAACTCTTTAATCCGATATATCCGAATCCAACCCATTTAGCCGAATGTCCGTCCCTGATTAAAAATTTAAAACTACTTGATCCGACGCGTTGAGCATGAGGATTCACTAAATCACTATTATAGCTCAGGCTCATTGACTAAATCAATCCCTTTATTGTTTATTGTTTTTCCAAATTTGTATATTATGAACCAATGTGAATGTAACATAATATCGTATCAATCAGTTCAATATATATATATATATAATTATATATTATACCCAACCAATTAAAATAGTAGATTATATATAAATTTTTGGTTGTTAGTCAAGCATTACGATTAATTTGACATTCACAACCGTCATAATGTCAACGTTATTTTTATTTATTCCCAACTTGATAATATTAATCATATTATATATTTAAAAATCCTTAGTTATAATTTATCAACTAATTATAACATATACTAAAAAAACTCAGATGCGTGAATATGACTGGGAAATAATTCCATGCATAATGCATCTCTTGTTATATAGTTTATATATAACATAGGCCGTGACTTTATTAACCCAAGTATATAATTAATTACTATAAACTACAACTTGGTTTAATAGTCAAATCCAAGACCAAGACTTATTATAATCACTATAAATAGTTTATAACCCTAAGCTAGTTACAATCACAAAAACCTCCAAACAACTAAATCAAGAACATAGTCTTCACGACAATCAGTGAGGCACCCGAGTCACAACCATCCATTACGCAATCACAAATGCGAAGCTAAAGACGAAATCATCTGTTCTGGTTGCGATCTTGATCTGATCGGTGCAGCTTTCAAATGTACAAAGTCATCATCATCATCAGATTGTGATTTCTTCTTACACAAGTCATGTTTCAATCTTCCACGTGAAATCAACCATAAATCTCACCAAAACCATGTTTTGACTTTACTCTATTCACCAAAGTCAACGTACACGTGTCAAGCTTGTGGTGAGTACGGAACAAGTTTCACTTACAACTGTTCTGTCTGTAAGTATGATATACATGTTGGATGTGTTTCAATGCCTGAAACAATGAAGCGTGAAGATCATGTACATTCACTTATTCTTGTTTATGGTTCTCCTTATAACCAACCCGGTTTAGTTTCTAAATGTGATGTTTGTGATGATATTGTACCGGATAATGTTTGGTCGTATTATTGCAAAGAATGTGATTATGTTACGCATTTACATTCATGTAAGAAAGAAGAAGAGACAAAGAATGAAGAAGGAAGCAAAAGCTTGGTGAATTCAGAGTTAGATTCAATGTTAGAAGCTCAAAGAGAAATTGAGAAGATGCAGATTGAGATGCATTTGGCATTGCAAAGTGGTTTGATTATGAAGAAAGCAAATAAGGCAGCTCTCAATTGCATTTAATTAAATTTATGAAAATGTGTTTTTCTAAAGTTTAAATCTATTTACTTGTTATTTCTATTTCTTTGTTTGTTTCCTTTATTTGCTTTTTTTCTTTGATTTGTTGTTGTGTTGACAAGCTTTGTTATTTGTTTTTCTTCCCTTTAAAATTGTTACCTAAAATAATAGCAATATATCAATTGTTTTTTTCTTTGAACCAGAGCCAAACTATTTTTTTATGTTTTATATATATATATATTAAAAGAATATAATTATTTTAATAGAACAATTTTTTCAAAACGAATAAATAAATTGGAAAATATTTTCCATTTTTCTCTGTTATATTAATTATCTATTAGTTTTTTTATATTTCATAAAAAATATTATGTTATTGTCACCTTTTTAATTATCTATTCCCACTGTTCCATAATATTTGATTTTATTTTTATTTTATATATTTACTTAAATTTCTAAATAACTAATGTCTTTTAGTTGTCTAATTAATCTTTATTAATTATATTTTAATTACAATAGTAAAAATCAAATATTATGGAACATTAAAAAAACTAATAAATCAATTATTATGAAATTATCATATTATAATAATTAAGAATTAATCTTCTGTGAGACACTGAGTGACATCATTTATTCTACCTCAAATGACGTCATGTTTTTACAATCTTTTAAACAAGACTCAATTATTTTTGCTCTTTTTCTTCCTAGAAGCAAAGCTGCTTGGTCCAATCTCTATTGTCATTCTCTTTGTTCTGTACAATAGACCAATTTAACTTATAAAACACAATCAAAATAAAGAACTTAAAAGTTCTAAACTAAACATCACCTTTCTGAGAGCTCTTCTGATTCTTTAACATCACAATGAGAACCTATAATAACATTAATAACAAAACTAATAAGAGTTTTGATATGAAATCAAAGTAGAAACCAACCTTTACAGTCTCCTTCATCAGTTTCTTGCTCTGAGTCTGAACTAGAACTTGACTTAACCATCCAAAACTCAGATTCCTCTGATTCACTATCTTCTTTATCTCGTCTTGGTTTCATTACTTGTGATTTCGATTTCTCGGTCTTAGCTCCTCTCTCTACTTGCTCTAACAAATTCATCATCAAAACATTACAATCTAAGACATTACAAAGGCTCCTCTTTAAGGCTTGATTCATTACAAGATGTTCATGAATCTGATATCAATGGCGGAAACTATTAACTAACCTAATTTGTTAAGAAATCTTCTTCCGTTCACATGTTTCCAGATATGTTCTTCGTTCTTGTTTACAGTATCCCCAGTAAGCTTGCACACGAGTTTCGAACTAAGAACATACCCCAAAAACTTCAACTTTTAACTATTTTGAATGTAATTTACATTGAATTCAACAGAAATTAACAACCAATGTTCTAAGAAACCAAATTTAATGTCAAAAACATGAAAAGTCTATTTTTTTACCCAGAAAACACTGAAATTTCATCCTTTTGTTTCTCAGAAATCAATCAAAGTTTCATCATTTATTCACAAATTTATAAAATATTATTAAAAACATGGATTTGTTTGTTTAGCAATTCTTATAAATTTATCAATTTGATAACTTGTTATGCCTTAGAAAAAAAACAGCTTTGAGTGTTGAATTAATAGAAGTTGTTGATGATTCTATCTTCTACTCTTATAAACCCTAAACCCCCAAACTAAAAATCTCAGAACATTTTCAAAAACACATAAAAATTGAGAAACTTTTTGACTAACCGAGATAAAGGGCATTGAGTGAACATGTTGAGAGGAGAGATTCCATTTGACAAAGCATGATCTATGAGTCCTAAACGACACCGTTTATTACGAGCATATGCTTCTTCATCTCCAGCTAAAACCTCATGACCAGTTTCAATGCATCTGACTCGTCCGTTTCCAATATCAACGAACGTTGGTGATCCAAACAGATATTTCCCTTCTTTCACCTTCTCCTCCATTCTCAAATTGATGTGATTCAAGTCTCTCTAAAGTTCATCTCTTAAATGTACCTAAATGTACAGATGGAGTTCATTGAGTTTACGACGCCGTTTTGGGACGAAGACGAAATGGAGACCGTCTTTTTATTGGATTGAAGCAATAGAGGAAAAATATTTAATATATGATAATTATATATTCTTTTTATATTTTTTGCACATAAATTAAAATAATTTTTAAATTCTTAATTTTAACTATATCTTTATTCAAATTTTTAAATAATTTATGTTTTTTAATTACCTATTTAATATTTATTAATTTTATTTTAATTATAATTTTATTAAATAATAATAAAAATCAAATGTTATGTAACATTAAAAAGAACTAAAAATCAATTATAATGAAAAAGAGTATTTTTTTAGATTTTAAAGCTAAAACACAATTTTATGATATTTCTTAGTAATTATTAATCCCTCCAAAAAATAATGAAACAAAACTAAACATATATAATTTCAATAAACTCATAACAATAATAACTTCTAAGCTACCAAATTAATACATAACAACGATTCATTACATTTTTCACTCATATCTCTATATTTAGCAACAGAAGAAGAAGCTTCCTTTAACTTCTTTCTCCGGCAAGTTTGCATCTGTAGGAATCTGATCTTCATCTTTAGCAGCCATCAATGAGCAAGTTCCTGGTGATTCAGGTGGCAACACAGCATTTTCCGATGAGAAAACACGTTTAATAGACGGAGGAACAAGCTCAGTAGTTGCTGAGATTGTAGATAAGTAACGTAGAAGCATTTGAATAATCTCTGTAAAGTTTGGTCTATCGTTTGGATCTTCTTTCCAACAAGATGTTACTATCATTGCTATATCTCCTGGTAACTCCTCCGCACTCGGCCTTAAGTTCTAACCGGAAAAAATATCAAATCAAGAACCAAGAACCAAAGAATCAAGAATCAAGAATCAAAAACCAAGTATCAGGACGGGTCAAACTATTCACAATTACTATGGATGTTTTAGGCGAAATTTTATTTTAATCTAAAATATGTCTAAACATATCTTAAAACCTAAAAAATATCTTTAAAGTACTAGATACCCTATACCCTAGCCGACCACCTACGTTGCCTACCCTCCAGACCGGCCCTGCCAAGAATCAAGAATTAAGGATCAAGAACCGCGAACCTTGAATGCTGCGGCATAAGCAGCTTGGAGATTTGACATGCCTTCAAAAGGTAACTTGTTGTGAATAAGTTCCCACAAGACAATGGCGAAGCTGTAAGCATCTACCTTATGGTTATAGTGTTTTTTCTCACCATGCCTCAGTGTGACAGTACTGTAAAGCTGTTGTTAAATCACATTAGAGCTTAAGCAAAACTTTTCCGAAGCTAAAAGACAATTTCATAAGTACCTCGGGAGCCATCCAACGATAAGTTCCAGTTTCCGCAGTCATCATCTCAGTTAATGATTCTTCTCTAGCTAAACCGAAATCCGCTAGTTTCACTGTCTTATAATCCTCAGTTAAGATCAAGTTCTCTACAATGAGGATAAAAAGTCGATTTCAATACGAAATATCGGAAATATCGGCGTAATGCGTTTTTATACATGAATTAAATCACTATTACCTGGTTTAAGATCGCGATGAATGACTCCATGAGAATGTAAACATTCCATAGCTCTAGCAATATCAAGAGCATAGCCAATAGCTACATGTAACTCCAAAGACCTTGGACGCAAACTAATAAGGTATTTACGCAATGTACCACCAAGTAAAAGCTCAGTGACTATAACCATGATTGGTTCTTTACAAGCTCCAATGAACTACAATAGTAAAAAAACAAAACATTTAAGTGTTTTCATTATTACAAAACCAAACTCTTTAGTATTAAAGAATTAAAACAGAACCTTAACCAAGTTTTTGTGTTGAACTCTAGACAACATAGAGATTTCTCTTACAAATCTGCTTTCTCTTTTTGTAATCTCTTCTGAAGATTCTCCTTTTTTAACAATCTTAATAGCAACTGTTTTGTTTTTATACCTAAACAAGATCAATCTCATTACTCCTAAATCAACAATAACTATCTCTATGATTGAAATTAATAATAAAAAAACTTACTTTCCTTCATAAACTTTGGCATGAGCTCCTTCACCAATCTTAGGACCAACAAAGAGATGTTGAGGATCAATGACCCATTTAGGATCTAATTCAAATTCTTGATTTGAGTAAAACCCAGATCCCATTTTCAAAAAAGTTGAGATTTTTTGTTAATTTAGAAACTAGTCAAATCCAAATCCTTTTGATGATTAATCATTCTTGGTACTATCAAGAAAGAAACAAAGATGTGTTTTTTTGGGGTTATAAAGCTAAAATTAAGAAACTTTCATAAAATTATAATAAAACAAAACTCAGAAGAAACAATAGTCTGAATTTGTAAATCAAAACAAAGTACAAAAAGGTTCCTTTTTTATGAAACTGAGTTGACACAAAGATGAAAGAACTGAAGATAATAAAACCCAGATGAAGAAATGGTCAAAATTTTGATGATTTAATGGTTGTACTTTGGTTGTGTAAAGATTTAATGAATTTATAAACTTTTTTTTTGTGTTTTTGGATTTTAATTAATATATAAAGACAACAAATCTTTGAATAATCAAAACAATATTTGACAATAAAAAAAATTCATGTAAACACATTAAATTTGTAAAAGGAAGTTTCCTAGAATGTGTAAAGATAAGCGCAGTGAAAAATTAAAAAAAAATAAAGTTTTTTATTTTTAAAATTTTTATTAATTGACAAAAAGACAAAAAAATGTGATCGTGGGCCAGACAAAATAAAATAAAACATAATAATTCGTCGGTGGGGTTAGAAAAGTGGACCCTTTAATTAACAAGGATCATATAATTAATAATCGTAATATGAAGCATTCACTTTATAAGTCAAATCATATAACTTTTAAAAGAAAAATGTTTAATAAAACTCGATTTTTTTTAACTTTAAAAAAACATGAATTTTTTGTTAATTCTGCATAAAATTAAATAATTTTATCTTGCATAGTAGAAGTTATAAACGTTGTTAGTTTAATTTATTATTTATTATTTACATGATTAACCACAAAATAATTTAAATAAATAGAAATTTATTATTTAATATTATTATTTATTATTTACTATTTCTTATTTATTATTTATTATTGATTATTTATTATTGATTATTGATTATTTATTATTGATTATTGATTATTTATTATTG
>KE158890.1:42223-61537 GCA_000411055.1 Leavenworthia alabamica | reverse complement strand
CTCTGTTGTAACCACCACCACCACCTCCTCCTCCATAACGACCAGAATATCCAAGTGCTGGGTCTCCTCTATAAGGTCCAACACTACCTCCGTATCCACTGCCACCATACCCACCATATTCTCCTCCATAACCACCAGAACGACCACTTCCATATCCACCACCACCACCTGACTTGTAAGGACCACCATATCCACCACTGTGTCCGCCATATCCATCTCCATAACCTCCACCAAAGTTAGAGCGAGAATCACCAAACCGCTTTGTCGGGGTTGTAACTGAGTTTGGTTTTTTCGGTTCTGCCTTCTTTATCTCTACCTGTAGAAGCAAGTTTCACCCAAGCATTACAATAAAACAACAACAGATACATGAGTGTTCTGATTATATCTACAAAGCCTTAGAATCCTAACAATATTTGTAAAGATGTTCAATTTACCTGAGTTCCTGAGAGCTCAATTCTGTTCCCTTTCGACAACAAATGATCAACCATATCTTCACTTTCATATGTAACAAACCCAAAACCACGTGATCTTCCAGTTGCGTGATCACGCATAATCTGGTGTTCCTTGAGATCTCCAAATTGCATAAAGAACTCCTTGAACTCATCTATACAAACACCAATCACCCAATGAGTAACTTCATAAATAAACATGATTATGATATAAAGATATTTGATAAAATGGAAGAGTGTTCTACCATCATCCACAGTAGAAGGGATTCCACCAACAAATATCTTCTTAGTTTTGAAATCATTAGAGCTCATGGATCCTCTCGGAATCGTCCGCTTAATTTCAACCTAAATAGCCATAAGAAAGTTATCATACTGGAAGACACAACATAACTAACACACCTAAGAATGTAAGGTACAGTTCAATCTAACCTTCTTCCCAGTTATGATATGATTGTCCTGGATAACTTTATCGACAACCGAGGAATCAGCATAAGTCACAAACCCAAATCCTCGGGGCAATCCAGTAGTCCTATCCTTCATAATCACAGAATCTGTAATCTCTCCATATTTCTCGAAATGCTTGACGAATTCATCTGCATAAAGCAAATCATAGAGTTGTAAAGTAATGAACTTTTACACACAGAACCGCTAACCTCTTACACAATGTGCTAACCTGAAGTTGTCTCTCTGGCTAAACCTCCAACAAATATCTTTCTACAAATTCCACAAAACATCGTATAAGTAAACACTAATCACTAAGTATACATAAGCTACAGTATATGACTAAACGTATCCTTCTCCACTCCAGAAACTTAACTAAGCTTTTTCAAATTTCTATCTCAAATTCCTAAAAGGCCATAAATTTAACACGATAAGCGAACCAATACGAGTAATTTTGAAAACCCTAGAAGATTTTGTTTCAATTAACTTGAAATTGAGAAAATACCCAAACCCTAATTCCTGAATCTAGAATCTTTTCGGAAGAAATAGAGGAAACTTACCCAGCACTATCGACGCCACCAGAGTGAGGGTGAGATTTGTTGTCGTCGTCATCGTCCTCAACATCTTCAGATGGTTTAGGATTGTGAATTTCGTCATCGATTACTGTTTCTGTTCCATAAGGTTCCATCTCGGAAAAAAATCGAAACCCTAGAACGAAGAAGAAGAAGAAGAAGCCGCAGCCGCCTAAAAGCCGTGTTGTGGAGTAAGCGAGCCTTCTAAAACCCTTAGAGAAGAGAAAGGTTGATACTTATTGTACTCCGCGTTGCACTTGATCTTAGCTCTGTTTCTTATGTTAAAAATAAAGACGGTTGATATTGATTTTATAAGTGAATCTTAGCCGTTGGATTGCCTTTTATTTTTAGCAATTTAAGAGGTAAAAAGGAAAATATCCTTAATAAACTAAAAAAATGAGAACTTTCTTTTACAAATATTATTTGGATCAACAACAAATAACTGTATTAGCCTCATTAATTATAATTATACATAAACATTATTTTCAAACATTTTTAATTTCATTAATTATAATTATATTTAAACTTATTTCGTTAAAAAAAAAATTTATTCGTGTTTTATATCGAATAATATTTTACATCTAAATTATTAACAAAAACGTAAATACTATATACTCCATTTATTTTATATTAGTTGTTGTTTTCGATTTTTTTTACTTTTAAAAAACATAAAAATTTATTGTTTTATCTTTAATTAATGTTTATTTGATTTATATTATTGGTTAAGATATCAAACTAATAAAGAAAAAATTAATTTTTTAATATAAACATAAATAATAAATTAAAACAAAAATTTAAAAACAACTAATATAAAACAAAGATCCATTGATGACAATGCAATAATATAAACATTATTATCCTTAAAGCTTAGTTTTGTTTACAAACAAAAAAATATATTTTTATCATCTAATGAACAAAGTTTTGCAACTCACAACAAAATACAAAATTTCTACATAGTGTTTTGAGGATTAAACCTTCTTCTTCCATCTCTTCTATAATAAGGAGTTTCATCAACTGTTCTTTTCACATACTCCATAAATGGTGATGGTGTTCTTGGTGATTCCTCATGATATATAACTGTACCACTTCTTCTTTCTGGTGTTCCTGGTGCACCATTTGTTTCACTTCTAGTTGCTCCACCTTGCCCTATTGGACCTGGTCTATCTATCACTTTCATCAAGATGATCACTGATACAATCACCACTAATATACTCCATAGTATCTTGAACAAAACTGAGTTAGATCCTGGTGCTAGGGACTTGCCCTTGTCATAGCAGACATTGATTTCTACACTTTGTCCTGTAGAAAACAATTATTAGAATCTCATCACATAGAGTAGGGGTGGGCATAAATCCGAAACTGAATCCGAAATCCGATCCAAAAAATCCAAAACGAAACCAAATTGATTTAAGTGTTAAAACCAATCAGTTTATGGATTAAATATTTCTCGGTTTCGGATTTCGGTTTATCCAAAATAAACCGAATTATATAAGGATTTTTAATATTTTTATTTTTCGGTTCGGTTTTTAAGGGATTTCAGTTTTGGATTTTGTTTTGCATTTTTTCGGTTTTTCGGATTTTTTCTCGGATTTTCGGATTTTTTCAGATTTTGAATTCGGTTTTGATTTCGGATAACTTTTTTAAACAAAACAGAACCGAATCCGAAAAAATCCGAATCGAAACCAAACCGAATTAANGGTTTTGATTTTGGATATTTTTTTTTACAAAACCGAATCCGAAAAATCCGAACCAAAACCGAACCAAATTAAATCGGATTTTAATATGTTTCACTTCAGTTAACTGAAAACCGAAAAATCCAAACCGAATCCAAATGCCCAGCCCTGTCATAGAGCTTAGTCTGTAAACAAGTGTAAAGAAGAAGTAACTCACCAGTAACAGGGAGAGTAATAAGGATTCTATCAGTGAACTGCTCTGAACTTAGCACACTCACCTGGAAATATGATAGCTTATTAATCTTTTCTTCATATGGATTAGATTACAGAGCTTAATAGAAAGAGACTTTAACTGAGAAATCACCTCGTATAGTGCACGCCCTGCAAGACCAAAATCTTCTCTCTTGATCAAGCTTATAGATAACCTATCTTTGTAGTTCCAATGAATTTGAACATCTGCAAATGAGTATTTTAAGTATCTTTCACATTTCTTAATACAAACAAATATAAAAATAAGTGTAACAGTTTATATAACAGTTTTACCGGTGTTTCCCAATATGAAAATCATGGTCTTGTTTGAATCCGGGTTTATATTCAGCTACAAGATCAAAAACTCAGATAAAGCACACACATATATATATATTATGAAAATATAGGCTTTGCCTAACCTTGTTTGGTCCTGTTACAGAAAACCCTCCAATCAGAACTGCAGATACAGATCCAGAAACATGATGAGCTTCTTTAAGTGAAGCATTAATGATAAAGGACACATGAGGAAGTTTCATGTCTTTTGATATAGGCATGGAGTTAACTAGATGTTCCGGTGAGTATGGGAAGAAGAGACAGTAAGTGTTTCCAGTATCAAGATTAATCCATGGCTTTGCATATCTTCAATTCAAGAAAAATGAAAGAGTCAAAGAAAAAACTATAAATGCGCAAAGTTTAGTTGAAGTAAAGCATCAATACCCTATAAATGGAGGATCTACTTGGCAGTTAAACATGCCCGCCTTGTTACTGTTTTCCCTGTTGCAGTTTAAATCATCATCTGTAAATAAGACTTTGTCTCATATATGAAAATTACAGACCTGAATTTCACAGGAAAGCTATATCCTTCGGAAGGGACGTGAACATTTGTTAGTGTTTCTTTAGGAGAGTCAATCTGTATAGTGTTTCCAGGTACTACTGTGACTTTTGTTTGCAGTTTCAAACCATGGCCTTCAAATGTAACTGTGCAGACACAAGAAATGATCAGCAGTAGCGTTTGGATATTCGGTTTGGTTTAGGTTTTTCGGTTCTTCAGTTCTAGGCATATAGGAGTATTTTAAAGAACTAGATCGGGTTGGGTTCGGTTCCAGGTATTTAATGGGGATTCGAAAATATATCGGAAACTTATTCGAGTTTGTTTCAGTTTCTATATTTTCTACATATTTATAACCAAAGTAACAAAAAATATCCCAAATACCCGAAAGAACCAAAATATTCGAAATTAAATTTATAAATTTGTAACCAAAATACTTGAAAAGAACCAAAATATTTGTAACCAAAATACCCAAATATAAGCAAAGTACCCGAAAATACCTAAAATACCCGAAAGTATTCGAATTATCTTTAAGTACCTAATATTATTAGGTTATACCAAGTACAAATATAATTTATATATATATGTATAATTATATTTTCGGATTTACGGTTCTACTTTCGGTTACTCGGTTCGGGTCGGTTCGGGTTCGGTTATTCAGTTCTAGGCATGTAAGAACCGTTAGGGTATTCTACAAGAACCGAATCGTATGCCCAGGCCTAATCAGCAGCAAGATTTAAAAGCATGAAAAGATAAATTGATTTTACCGTGTGTTGAGCCTTGGCTTATTGCTTTAGCTTGGCCTGATGCCATATTGACTGATATTACACTTTTGTTTGATGTAATCCATTGACCAGACACTTGATGATCTGCTCCTATATAACATTAGACATATTTCACAACCTGAAAGATATTTGTAACATTAAATTGCCCTATAGGTTTGATACCTGCTATGCTGAAATTTAACAAATTTCCAGTGTGAACGACCGGGTTTTGAGGAGATATATATGCCCCAACTGAAACCTAACAAAACAAAATACATATGATATAGCCACTTGCAGATAACAAAACATATGTATGCGTAATTATACGATAGCAAGTTATATACTGAGAATTTTTCATAAAATTAGACAACCATACCAGAATGTAGTCTGCTTTCTTGAGATTACTGCCAATGGAGACCCGGATAAGAGCTTTACCATGTTTTATTCCCTTCATTATAAAGTGAAGAATATTAGAGAGGAGCAGTCAAGTAGAGAAAGCCATTGAGTTAGTAATCATCAGCAAAAGTTGATTGTAAGGAGTAACACACACCTTAATGTAGACACTTGTTTGGTCACTAACAATCTTAATAGATACAACATCACGACGATTGGTTTCGACATTGTTCGTAGTAACACCATGTGCTTCCAGAAAAGGGATTCCTTTTTGAAACAATACAATAAAGATATTAAAAACAGTTACACTAAGAAAATTAACTATGCATGTAGATGTAGAGACTAGAGAGCATTACCTAAAGTGTCATAGTAATTTATTGGAAGTTCAAGTTCACCGCCAAGAGCTAGATCTATCACGTGGAAAGGGCTCCCTTCACTCTTCATTCTTATTTGAGCAACCTGATAAATGATCAACAAATCGGAAATATAGAAGATAAAATGATGAAAGAAACTAATAAAGAAGAGTCGAGCGGACATCTATGGCTAGTGTAGGATTGTTTATAGAGACAGTTCCATATATTCAAAGTACCTCTGCAACCCTCACACAAGCAGCTATCTCAATCCTTCCACTTATGCGGTCTTTGGCTTGAATACATGCAACATTGTTGCTATCTGTTGTTTTGACACTACCGCCATTAATTGATATGGTCTCTAGTTCAAAATCAGCCCGAGAGCTACAGTCTTTCAGTATGGAATAAACTATATTGCCTCTCTGACTTTGGCCATCCCTGTGCTTATGTGGCTCAAGAGATGAAGGTAATAGACTAGATGATGTATAAAAAGGCGGAAGAACCCAGGTCATAAGAGCCCCAAGAGAAAGAGGAAGATCAGGCACAACAGATAAAATCGTTGACGCTTCATATGTTCTAGATTCAGAGTATAAGCCAGGAGACACAAAATCACATGAGAATTCAACTGTAACTTTGGTTTTGCCCGCTGATCTGTAATAGAAAAGAGAAGCTGCTTGTTAGAATTTGCTGAGTCGTCTAGTTTACGTACTGTCAAAGCTTACTAATCTGCGATAATCTTAGGTTACCTTCCTTGGACCACATTGACAAAGCCAGCATGTTCTTCAACGTCAATGGAGGATACATGGAAACGTAACACCTTAACAAAAAAAAACAGAGCTCTCTGTCATAAACACAGGAATCGAAAAAGAGATTACTATTTAAACTACAAGGGGAAACACTGAATTGGACCTCCTCATCTTCGATAGTCCACTTGTATGCTCTGCAGAGTTCATAAAATGATAAAAGGTCTCCCTGATAATGTAACCAAAAAAATCAGACTCTTTCAACTGAGAATAGACTCCGGAGTCCGGACGAGTTAACTTAAGCATATGACTCTCACCTCAGAAAAAGATGGGGACAAAGGCATTTCATGACCAACGGCCACATTGTCACTTTGAGCAATCAGCATTGCAGTAGCAGGAAGTCCTACTTCCACATGTCCAACTGCCTGACAAACTACACTACCTTCACTCCCGTAAATCGTTGCATAGATTGTCTGGTCATAGAGAAACCAAATCAAAGTGAGTTTTGAGTCCAAATTTTCCGATAAAGTCTAGTTGGACATGATTTTACAGCCAAATGCTGTTCTGCTTTATCGGATGTAAGTATTGAAAAGACAAGGTGGATTGAAAACATTTTGACCGCACCGTGTTGCCGAGTGATGTTGCGTAGAGGCGTCCCGATTTTTCAATCTTTGCAACTTGGTTATCCAAAGTGGTGTAATCAACAGAAACATTCATGGTTGGACCTCCTTCAACGGTGAGCTATAAGTAAAAAAAAAGCTGATCAGCCAAAAAAATCAAGAGTATAAAGATAAGACAACGAAAACAGATCGTTATCTGGAATAGACAGTGACCCAAATCTCATAGATTGAACGAGAAAGATATATATTTCCATCATACCACATAAGAAGCACCAGGAACAAGAAAAATTCCTCGTGGGTGAAGTCTTGGTGGGGAATAAACTTCAACTTTAATAGTTTGGCTCAGTACTGTATCGCCTGATTGTTGTCTTGCGCTGACCTATTAAAACAATATTGCTTCAGATGTACTTACATCAAATTAAAACAGCATTGAAAGAGCGAAGAGGTAAACCCACATATAGGGTTGTGATTCCCAGTCGCCTAGCAGCTATTTTTAACGAAGAAGTTGCCAAGTGTTCGCCAACAGAGAGTGAATTATCATCGACATTGACATGCTCCACAAGATCATCCTCAATATGCACCATAATGCCCATAAGTGGGTACTGCAAATATTAACATTTCAGTAACCAATCACTTGTATAAGAAAATCAGTAATCAGTAGACATCGTAGTACCAAAAAAAACATTTGAATTAAATATCTAAAAAATTTCGTCTTAAACCTGGGAAGAATCAAAGGTCGTCCCATCGTCAATGCCAGTCAATAGATCAATGGACTGTGTAGTTCCTTTCTGCCACATTCAAACTAAGCATATTAATAAAGATCACATAAAGCACTGTGGAACCAAAAAAGAACAAAAAATAGACATGGTAAGCATATACCATTATACTTATCTCATCCCCAGATGCAATCTTTATCCACTCCACATCTGCAACTTTAATCTGTATGATACAAATTGCATGCAAAGTCAGGGTTCATGAAATCATTCAGTTCTAGACTAGATCTCAATAAAATCTCACAAGTCTACAGAGTTATATTATTATGTTTAGAGGCTAGAGCACAAACTTACAAATGCATGAGCTGAAAGTGGAGGAGAAACCCCAATGTCATATACTGTCACAAGTGTAGTCCCCAACCCTTTTGGAGACAGCATCATTTGCGAGCATTGCAGCCCAGATGGGGCTCGAATAACTTCTGCTACACGAGAATCATTCACAACTGCTTCCCACAAACAGCTCCCTCCAGTCATTGACAAATTTACCTTTGGTTGGAAAACTATTGGGTTAGCACAAAAAGATGGGAAAATGCAAATGGTCAATGCAAACTATCCATGCTTCCACTGTATCAATTTATGTTAATGAGGAGGATGTACCTTGGCATTAGGATTGAAAAACACCAAGTTGAATTCTGGTGTGACTCTTAGTGTGGAAACCAACTGCATATTAAACCGATCGACAGAAATGAGAAACAACTACAGTCACAACTGTGATAATAACAAGAATGTTTAACTGGAGCCTTAAGTGTGAATAAATGATAAAGAAATGTGGGAGTAATGAACAAAGATATTTGCATAAGTCTTACAAAATGCATACCTGTAAGCGTACAGCATCAGTGAAAGTACTTTCAAAACCTTGTGGAAGTAGAGTCGAGTATTGGCTTTTTACGGAATGATCAAAACCAGAAACTGTGGCTCGGACAGTGCACTATCAAAATATGTAATAAAGGATAAATAAATTCAATGAGGAATCAAATAATAATGAAAAACTCGTTAAAATCTTTACCAATCCTGATTCATTGCGAAGAGCCAGAAATCTCTCCCAGCTAGACTTGGTCATTTTTGAATTATAATCATCGTCCCAATGTGCCAAACTGTTGCAACTACTCAGTTCCCACCTGAGAGAAAGAGTTGACGAGTTTGAAAAAGCTTCTCCAGAATCGCTAATACCAACAGCAGCCACTCGAATTATTTGCCCATTTGCCACAGTCACAGGAGTTACACGAAGTCGTCCTGGTGCTCTGCCAGCTTGACTAGCAGCTCTTATTACATCAAGCTTGTTAACTGTAAAATGACATGTATAACCTCATGTCACGAATCCTTAACAATGGAGGTAAATCAACTTTTAGAGAACTCTGAAAGAACCAAGCTATGGAATTGGAGATATTGAACATACCAGGTTCATCAACGATGAGCACTACAGAGGATGGTAAGCTGCAATGAACAGACAAGGAAGCTTCTGCAACTGCAGGTAGAGGATGATCCATACCCACGAGATTCCCACGCAAGAAGACTAATCTCTGGATGTATACAAGCATGGAAGAGGTGACACTGTCATCTTTCTTATTAAATCAAAAAAAGTAATACCAACAAATATAAAATAATCACATAGAATGTCCGCAACTTACATAGGAGCCAAGCTTCTGGCACGAAATTCTATACATGTTCGAGTGGCGATCAAACTTATGATGGACATTAACTCTGCTTGTATGATCCCCCTCATCCTCATACAATGTCTTCACAGTCTCAGTGAACTCGATATTCTCATCCCACCTTTCAGGTCCCCCCAGAAGCATAACGTCAACATATGTCCCAGGTACAAGATATAGCTTACTAACTCCAAAATCAGTTTCTTCTTGTGTCTTATTAAACCAATACCCACCATGATGATTCCCATCACTATCTTGTCTGACAGAAAGTGGCAGATAAGATCCAATACTTAAAGTTGCTTTCAAATCAATTGATTCACTTAAAGACTTATCAAAATAGTGGAATTCTTTTGCCAGAGTTGCTTGTAGCACTGTGCGGCCAGGAGATAAAGTATATATATAAGCCCGTGAACAAGCAGGACCGGAGTCCATGCTTCTTAGTTCGTCTAACATCATTGTCTCGGATGTTGCGTTAACAATCACAAAAGATTCACTCTCTGTCTTCCACTTTATCAATGAATTAAAAGCATCACATCTAGAGAACGAGGCACCTGATTCATAGGATATCCAAGTTAAGAATTTGAATGAACTCAAAACAAAAAACAGAGGTGATATATAAACAGCAGAAGTAACAAAAGAAAAGTTCCGGTCATAACCATTCAAAGCTTTCATCGTGACAGCTGCTTGCAGGTGTGATCCTACAACTGTCTCTACTGG
This sequence comes from Leavenworthia alabamica, assembly GCA_000411055.1. NCBI lineage: Eukaryota > Viridiplantae > Streptophyta > Magnoliopsida > Brassicales > Brassicaceae > Leavenworthia > Leavenworthia alabamica. Next base: position 51,315 of record KE158890.1, on the reverse strand, counting down.
AAACTTTTGTAACATAAGCATTGAAGACGGAATGGAAACTTCAACCATAACCTATGAATAATAAGATAATCAATTGAAGCACCATAACAACAATAATCAGATCAAGAAAGTCGATGTACCTCATCGAAATTTTGTGAATCAAAAGTTGACACCACCTTTACAGTGGATATTCCAGGCCTCTTAGCCTGGATAATTCCATAAGCTGACACAGACAAAATGCTCATATCTGAAGTAAACCACTTGTAGTCATTAGATGCTTTTGCACAACCTACAATAAGGAGAACAAACATTAAGTCACCATGGATTTCTAAATTGGAAGGAACTGGTCACGAGAAGGATAGCTTGAGAATTGACCTCCTGTCACAAGTAACTCCATCTCCTGATAAACAGCAGGGGTCCAAGGGAGTAGAATCTTTGGTGTGTCATCTTCGCTGTTCAACTTGAATTGCACTTTTTCGCAAACCATAATTTCTTGGACAACCTTGAGAACCTGCCAGAGAAGAAGTTGCTGAACTTGTAGTACCAATAAATTGAAAGTGACAAAAAGGTACTACAGTCTACAAGTACTAAAGTGAAAAACAACTATCGTCTTTTCAACCATATTATTCAACATTAGTTTCTGAATTGTTGCACATGTTGTAAAAGGTTTTTTTCTTGAATATGTTTCAACATTTATTCCAAAAAAAAAAAAAAAAATTATCTCACCTCTTTTGAATCCTGATGGCCATTTAAGTAAGTCAATGTAGCTGTCAGCTCTCCTAACCCTGGTGAGATTGCTTTCAAAATTCTAGAATTTCGTCGATCATATTCAGAGGAACGATCATCTGGCAGTGAAATGATTTTCCAATAATCCGAACTGTTTCCATACAGTTTGACATCATCTGTCTGCAATCAACGCAAAGGATATTATAATGTTGAACATACCAAGAATCTTAAGGAATGACATGAATGGGCAAAGGAAAGAGAAACTTAAAAGCAAACAAATGAACTGCAGTGAGGAAAAAAGTCACATAAGAGATGTTATCAGGCTTTTTCTTCAGTTTTGAATTCTCCATTTTGATTTAGTGCATACTAACGATTAGAATACTATGCACTATCCTATAGTTATAAAATCCAGGGGCAATGTCGCACACAGAGAAACTACATGTGAGAAGGTAAAAGAAAAGGAGAAATACCTCAGTTACATAGATTTCATGTGCATCAGGTCTTCCAGAGAAAATCTTCATTTGAACTAGATATTGACGACCAGACACCACATACCAACGCATAGATGATGGAAAAGGTTCTGATTCTGTATTAGGTTCTCCTGACAGCGACCAAGGGGACATGTACAAAATAAAAGTATCTGGAGTGACAACATTAATAGATGAGCCTTGAATGTGGCCAGCGACACGGGTATCCTCAACAACTATTGTTGTTACCCCCAAGCTTAATGCTTTAGTCAGACCTTTCAAAGAATCCACTTGAGCAACAGAGGAGTTCAATACAGACCATTTATGATGTGATGATGGTAGCTGCACAGCTGCAAATACAACAAACAATAAACCAGACAAGAATGACATTGGTCACCAACATAACATGGCATGTCACATTCGAGCTACAACTACAGTCTACAAGTGATAAAGATGCACACTAACCTTGAGGAATGTTCTCACGCATGACCTTTAAAGTGTAACTAAAAGAAGCTCCCATAAGGACATAGACAGGTGAACGAGGTTCAAGTGACATGGCCTCTGCTACTGTTAGTACTATTTCATCAGCTATATGGGTAAGAGGATCCTCAAGCAGATGAACAGAAACCTTCTCATGTCCAATTTTGGTTCCCTTCACCACAAACAAGTCTGCAAATACACCCTGCATTCAACATGTCACATTAGATCTCTCATAGTCTCATTCATGAAGCTTTTTAGATTCATTGATATACATACACTATCCTCAAGCTTTTTCTGGATATCCAAGTAGCCACACAGTCCTCCACAGTCAGTCAACGGAGATTCCTTCAAAGGCACATGAGCAAGATGATGTGTTGATCCACCACTTTCAGGCATTAGCTTCCACATGAATTGTAGACCCACCAGTGAGGAGAACTCATTTTCTGCAGATAGATTTCAGAAAATTCAAAAATATAGCACAAACTAAAGAATGTGGATAAAAATCTAATTATCAAGCAGGATTAAAAAGAAAGGTTAAATCTAGAGAAAGCACTAACCTTCATTATCAAAAGCACGGACTCTAAGCATGGAAAGTCCATCAAGATCAAGCTTGATAGAATTATGAAAAATCTGAATCCGTGAGAAGATATCAATAAACACCTTGCAACGAATCACCATCCCAGTCTGTATATCAGTGGCATAAATTGCAGTCTCTTTTCTACCACTATATGGTGAAATCGATCTAACACGAGCGCTTGTCGAGCAATGACTACTCGAATTAAACTCAGGTGTAACCGAAATAATATCATGATGATCCCAGGACCTGCAAGAAATATTCAGCTACGTATTCGGTATTCCCAAGAAAAAAAACGAAACTTCATCCCTAATATCTCATCACACTAGTTACAACTCTCATAAACGCCAGGAGACCCATAATCACAGCTAAAAATTAAAAAGAAAAAAAAAACTTCAATCTTTCATACATACAAATACAGAGAAAATCTAATATACACTACATTGTAAGTTTTCTAACACTACATAGCTCCACATTAGCTCATATCTCTTGAGTTATTAAGTTCCTAACACTAGAGAACAAAAACAACTTAGCAAAATTAAGCATTAAGTTCCTAACACTAGAGAACAAAAACCACTTCGCAAAATTAAGCATAATCTATTTTGAATCCATACAGAAGAAATCCAGAAATGAACATACATTTCAACAAGTACAAGCTCTAGTACACTTAAACTCATACTTAATTACAATTTTTAAGCAAATATCTAAGCTAAGCTCTAAGGAAAGATGTGTACCATTTGAAACAGCCATCACTTCCTTGAAGACGATACTCAACTGGGTTCTTCATCCTCGGAGGTAAGAGTATATTAACATCAGTAATGTGTGGACCAGAACCCAACTGCGATGAAACTTCTCCAGCTAAAAGCAATAGAATCAGAAAGAAGAAACATAACGATAAAGGAACCATTTTTATTTCTAGCTACATCAACTCTCACGAAAGAGAGTGATTGATTGAAGAAGCTTAACGAACGTAGATTTTTGAGTAAACAGTGACAGTAAAATCTGAAGAGATTTGAAGATGAGATCTAAACCCTAAAGTGAGGGGTTTTTGAGGGGGAAGAAAATCCTGGGAAACGACGGTGATGTTAGTGATACGTGGCGAGATATTATTGGTGGTAAGGGATGATTCGTTGTCGTTTTACCATTCCTTGGACTTTGCAGAGGAGATTGTTTTTTTCAGATGCTCGGGAGGATATATTTTACGTGTGGGTGAGCACTGAGCAAAAGCAAAAAAAGCGTGTTGTTTTATATTTTTGGAATAAAGCTGCTTGCCGTTTTGGATTTTTTTTTTTCTTTTAGGATTTTAAAATTTTATCATTTTTAACACAACAAGTGTCAAAAACCAAAGCCATGACGCGGTCGAATACAGCATTGCTTTACATGTGTCATTAGTTGGACTTCAATTTATCTAGGCCCATTGAATAAATTATTAAGATACTCTTGGGCCTTTTTTGTTTGAATTAATAAAAAAACATTTATTAAAAATAAAATGTTTTAGTATTTTAGTTTACTAGATAACTAACAAATTTTAAAAATATTTCATGAATGTGAAATCAAATGTTTTTTTAAACATTTTTATTTTCTCAATGTCATCGAGAATTTTGTTGATAAAGCTTTTTCATACTTAATTATATTTATCAAATTAAAATTAGTGGGTTTTGGTGAACCATAAAAAAGTTTGGACTCCTTTTACAACTTTATTTTTCTTTTAGGACATTTTAGTTTTATCTTAAACGACAACTAAACCCTAAGCAAAATCACCTAACTCTTTTGTTACCTAATCTTGTAAAACTCATTAAAATAATTTGTATATTTACAAAATATAATAAATATTTTTGTTATAGGTTATATTCAGCTTGATTAAGATAGATATAGTTGTAACATCCTTATCAAAATATAGCATTTGATACCTCATGATGTCAAACAATATATTAAAGAATAATTTGATTTGTTAATAGAATAATTTAGATACTAAAGTAAAACCAAGTTGTGAAAAATATTTTATTAGCTGATATGACTTCTGAGATTGAATTTTTAAATATATAACTTTAATATAAAGCTAATTAACACTCACATAATATTTTAAGAACAAAAATATTATAAATCTAAAAGCTCCAAATATGTATTACATACTGTTACATCTCAAAGTGCTATTAATTAAATATTTTTTCGATTTTTAAATGTCATTTTAATTTTTATATTTTTATTTTTGTAAATATTATTTTATGTTTTCTATACAATTAAGAGTTAATATTTTTAATTTTATCGTTATTATTGTAATTAAATAATCAATAAAAAAATTTATTATATTAACAAAATTAAAATACAAAATTTAGTTATTTTTAATTTAGGCCAATTTTCAAAAATACCACCAAATTAACTTTAATTTCCACAAATACCACTAAAATTAATTTAAGATAAAATTATCATTTAATAATTCAATTAAATTAAAAATTACATTATATTTTTTTAGAAATGACACAAAACCCAAACAATAAATATTAAACTCAACCACTAAATACTCAACTCAAATAATAAAATATTAAATTCAACGGCTACACTAAATACTCAACCCAAACATTAAATTAAAAATATAATTTTAATAAAAAATAATATTTATATTTAATTAAAAAAATTAATGTAATTTTATCGCAAAAACTATAAATGATGGTATTTGAAAGAATTACTCTTTAATTTATGTATCAAAATCTAAAATGAAATTTATACAAAAACATTGAGAATAGTTAATAGTTTAGCTTTACGTTTCTTACAAGAATTTAAATTTATAAATTACGTTCTTAAATAGATTTTGGATTGGTCTTATTAGAAAAAAATACAAACTACTCTTTCTAAAGTTCGAAAACATTACGTTATATACAATATTATTAATATAAAATATATCTAAATTAGTGTTATTAAATACGACAAACACAACTCAGTTTTGTTGTGTCTCTTGCATAACCAAAGAACCAATCAACACAACAAGTGTCAAAACCAAAGCCACGACACGATCAACACAACAACCATATTTGTTTCTTCATCTTCATTGTTATCTTCATCTTCAATTCGATGGATGAAACTTTAGTCGATGAAATTCTCTGTGAGATATTTACAAAACTGCCATCATCTTCTTCATCATCAATCCAATCAGTTCCATTAGTCTCAAAACGATGGCTTCGTCTCTACAGAGCTTCAAAAACTTCCATGTCTTTACATTTCAACCGTCACGACAACTCTGTAATTACCCTTTTACCCTCTATCTTCAATAACCATCCTTATCTCTCTTCTCTATCTCTCATCTTCTCCATTAACAACACCAAAACCTCAATCCCATTGCTTTCTTATAACGAAACTATCAAAGCTGAATCTGTTTTCAACGATGAACTCATCTCAATCATCTCTACTTGCTGTATCAATCTCAAAAAACTCAGTTTCTTAATCAATCCAATTTCTTCATCTTCTTTACTTCATCTCTCATCTTCTTCATCTCTTACTTCACTTTCAATCAAACTCTACAGATCTCAAAACTCAGACTTTTCATGGATTGCTCTGTTTACATCTCTTAAAGAGTTATCAATCGATGTTTATTCAATAAAGTCTTCATCTTTCGAATCCGGGTCAAATCCTAACCCGGAAATTGTTAAACTAGGTTTGGAATCAGTTTCTTTAACTGGAATCCAATCTGATGATACTGGAGTTACTTGGATATGGAGATGTTGTAGAAACCTTAAGAAACTAAATTTGAAATCTTGTGAAAGTATAGGAGAAACTGAGTTTTTTAGTTTATGTCTGAAGAATCTTGAAGTGATTGAGTTAAGAACATGTCGGAGTATAGTTGATATAGTTTTACTTAAAGTATCAGAGAGTTCTGAATCTTTAAAGTCTCTATTGATTCATGATGGTGGAAACAAAGATAGTTTAGTTCATTTTATGAACAATGCTAAATGTTATAATACTTTAAAAACCCTAGATTTACGTCTACCAATGGATCTAACCGATGAACATCTCGTAGCTTTCGCTTCGAATTTCAAATCTTTATCATCTCTTAACCTTACAAGTTGTGTTTTTGTTACTGGGTTAAGTCTAAAACCATTAGCTTTAAGCTTAAGTTCAAGTCTTGAAGAGCTTTCATTACTTCGTTGTAATGCTATAGAACGAGAACTTGGTTTGTTAGCTACATTAGGACAACATTTAAGAAGATTAAAGAAGCTTGAGTTGTGTTTTAATGAATGGTTATTTGATAAAGAAGTTGTTTCAATGTTAGCTTCTTGTAATGGTTTAGTTGAGTTGAGTTTAAGAGGTTGTAAGAATCTGACAAGTTCTGTTTTAGTTGCTGTGAATAAAAACTGTGTGAAGTTGAAGTGTTTAGATATTGGAAGTTGTGGTTTGATTAAGGTTGATGAAGTTGAAGCTTTTGTAATGAAGTCATATTGGTTGAAGAAGCTTGTGGTTGATGAGAATCAGATTACAGAAGATATAATGAAATTGGGTATGAGTAAGTTAATTGAGATTGTTGTTTTGGATTAGTGTTTGAATAATAAAAACATTGTGTTGTGTGAAGTATTGTGTAATAAAATGTATTTAATATGTATCAAATGGTGTTATAAAGATGTATATAGTATGGTTTTTTATTTCATTATTATGTATAAGTATTTTTGAAGTTAAAATAACTTTGGGCTTAATTTGTTACTTAGATATGGGCTAAATAATTTTGAAAAATGCTAATAATAAAAAAACAAAGCCCGCCAAGTAGTAATTGGGCTTAAACTTTTTCACTGTTTCTAAATTCTTTTGGGCCTTATTTGATAAATGTTAAAGATTTATCATTTTTAATGTTATTAGTTTATTTAATCAACATAAGGTTTGGGATTAATAACTGAAAATTCAAAATAATTTTAAAACGTAAACATTTAGCAAGACACAAACTCGATTTCAATTATGAGATAAACATTTTCTATATTTTTATTTTTATTTTATTAAATAGAGTTTTTTTTTGTTTTAATTTATATTAACATTAGTATGACAATTTTGTAACATGCATAAAACAATGACAAAATTAAATTGATATTTTCAAATTGAAGCATCATTTATTTATTTGTCTCTCAAAATTCAAACATCCTTCTTTACACAATCATATGATTTGTTAAGTTTTATTTCTATATATTATAAATAAAAATTCAAAAATTTATTCTCTTTTAATTTATTTAGGGCTTCGTCACCTATGACGAATGACTACGTCTCAACATTCATGAAACCATTAAAAATTACTACGGACCCACATGATGACGTGTCATTTATCTCTTAGTCAGTCAATTCAGACACAGACACGTGTTATTAACACTGACACGGATCACACTCGCCGCCACAACAAAGCCTCTTTTCCCGCCAAAATCATTCATATTTTTTTTCCTCTCTTTTTTTTTTACTCTATTTCAATTTTCCCGCCATAACAAACCGGGCAGGAGAATGGGCAGCAGAAGTCAAAACTCAAAACCGCGTTACAGATTTGTACGAAACCAAAATTACACAATTTTTGAGAAATATTAAATTGTTTTAAAGAATATAGTTTTGGGCATAGGATACCTTTTGGCGGCCCATGTGTACGTGTCTCATAATCTTCATTTGCATTGGATTCGTGTGTTTTTGTTTCAATTGATATTAAATACTATATATTAAGATTTATATATGTATTAAAAGAATCTTTTAGTACAAGAGTAGCCCAAGCTCCCATGATTATAAACTTATAATAATCATATTTTGGGTTAAATTACTTATCTATGTTTTACATAATATCTATGTTTTAAAATTCGTTAATCAGAAATTTAGAGTCAAATTAATGTCTAACAAAAAAATCGGAGATTAAACGAAAATTAATCGAAATTAATCTTTTGAATTTTTTTTATTATTTTTAAATTTTTTGTTCTATATATTATAACTAAATTTATAATTTTACTATAACATAACTTAAATTTCGTAAATTTGTTATTATAAATAATTTTATAGTTTTTATTCACAAAAATAAAATTATTCAAATACTACAAATAATAATTAATACAAACAAAAATATACAATTAAAAATAAATAGATTGTTAATGATTATTTTTGGTAATTATGATATAATTTTATTAAATTTTATAATTTTTTAAAACTGTAATATGAAAATTAATCAGCTTGGCTGATATGTGTGTATTTTAGCAACATCATCTCTTAGATGTTAATAGAGTGTATTTTTCACTAAAGATTATTAGGTTATTAAGTTGGTTTTTAACTGAGGTAAACTTGATAGCGTGTTAACAGTAAAAATGGCATGTTAAATCACATGGTCTAATACATTACTGAAAACTAAAATGATAACAACTATTAACAAAGTAAACAACATGGCGACCTAACTTATAACTTATAACGATGGAGTAAGAACTTGTTACGAGGACAACACAGACTAGTTATGGTCGGAGCGGTGTAGGGATATTAATGTTTTTTGCATGTTTATTAATGTATTAACATGTTTCTAAAATATATAACTTGTTACAAAAAACTTTAACTTGTTAGTATAAACTTAAGAGTTTTTTTAGTGTTAATACACTTGACTAATTTTGATCTTTTAGCAGTTCTTAACTTTGTTCAACCCTCACATCTTTATTATAATGAATGCTATCTTTTTCTTGATTTAATGCGGACTTTTTTTAGTTAGTCTATATGTACTTCTAATAGCATTTCCAAACTTCAAATATTCAAATTTAAAGTTTTTTTTTTCCAACAACAACTTCATATTTGAATTTAGCTCTAAAATTTGAAGTTTTTATTTTTTGGTCTCTCATGTTTTCATATATAAAATAAAAAATTTATATTATTTTATTAACTTTTAA
>KE158890.1:16304-39575 GCA_000411055.1 Leavenworthia alabamica | reverse complement strand
GTAACTATTAGTTTTTTTTATTAATTTTTTTACTATTAATATTTTTTTTATACATAATGCTCACACAAATTTTGTAGTAAAATGTAAATAATTTAACTGTTTTATAAATTTTAAAAGTTTAATGACAGCTAATAGATTTAATTAATTTATTTATTTTTTAACAAAATATATATTTTATTAACAAATCTTATTCACAAAAATTTAAATAAATATATTATTTGTATAATATAAATTTTAGTATTAATTTTTTGAATTTTAAATTATATTTTTTCTAAAAAATTATCATAAATTCTTAATATATAAAATAACATTTTTTTGAAATATGACAACTAATTTGCCCCATGATGCTAGTTATTTACTAATTTATGTGGTTTATATAACCAATACTGCCACGTTTTAAGTTTTGGTTGCACTGCATTATTCGAAAATTTCTAAAATTAGTAATTTTGTGGTGTATATAACAATTACCTTGAATATTAATATCAGTTTATTTTTCAAAATTTTGTATAAAAACAAGGGAAATTTAATGGAAAAAATCAGCCAATTCGGTCGACTAAATTAGTAATTGAAAATTTTTCAACTAAAGAACCACTAATTAAAAAGCTTCTCGAATTGATATTATTGCATTTTGATTTGTTAAAATTTATATGGTATATTTATGTATAATTTTAGGAATTCATATAATAAATTATACTTTATAAAAAAATTATTAAATTACAAATGATTGTTATATATATATATATATCTATATATATTACAACATGGCAAAACATGTATATTCTTCTTTGATTGTTATAATATAATTAGTAATCATAATGTTTTTAAGTGTTTATTAGATAATTAATTTATTATTACAATACAAAATAACAGTCAATGAAATGAAAAAAAAAAGCTTTATTGAGTGCACACGTAAAAAGCTCTTTAACCTGAAAAAATAATCATATTTGTTGGATGGCCTCCTTAAAAGAGTCATGCATTGAAAAATTCTTTATAATTATTTTTAAGTCATAAAATAAAACATTACATGTGTGCATTATAAAATTGTCCATTGCTTCTTTTTTTTTAAATATTATATAGTTTATTATCTCTTTCATTTGAAATTAAAGATATGATATTAAATCCCCTTCACATTATTTTTATTTAAAAAAAAAACTATATTGGCCCACATCTAGAAGACTTGTTAAAGTATAATTATATATAATTAAATTTATTATAAATTATGACACAACAACAAACACAGAAGATCACATATACAACAAATCTATGACATATATATTTTATTCTTAGGATAGTTTTATATAAAGCTAAAAACATATATTTTTTATTAAAAATTTTTGACAACAATTCTTTGTGTGATATATATTGAATCAAAAAAGTTTCAAGAATGACTAATTCTTTTTTCTATTTTTAAGTTATATATATTCATGTTTACGGATAGCCTTATTTTTTCTTTCCTAAAATAGAAAAGAAATTTTTTATATAGAACTACTGAATTATCGAAAACATAAAATATTTTATCTATAAAAACAAAGCAGAAAAATAAACAAAACTAAAAAAATGGCCAACAATGTGAATAGTGCAACATTCATCATTTTTTTGCTAATTTGTCTGTTTATTTCAACAGGTAATCTATTGCATTTAAAATGTATTTATTAAACTTAAATGTTTATTTTTATTTAAATCAAAACATGTTTATTTTTATTAATTATAATCAGTAAATGAAAAAACTAAAATGAAATTAATAGCTTTAGTTTAGATCTATGATATTTAATCAAAAAAAAAACATTGACTATTATAAGAATTATTTATAATTTTCTATAAAAAATTATGTTTTTTAAAATTAAAATGTGATTGAAATTAAATAATAATAAATGATCTGAATATTTCTTTTAAATTTATCATCAAATATACAAAATACTAAAGTTTAGTGTAATAACATATAAACAGGAAAGGGTAATAAAACACCACCAACTGGTAAAGATATATGTGCAAAAAAGCCAAGTCTTGCTCAATCCTCACATGAGAAATGTAATAAAAAAGATGGTAATGCATCATGCAAAAATACTTGTCGTAATGTTGATGGTTATCTATTTGGTTCATGTCAACCAAATCCTAAAACTAAAAAATTATTATGTTACTGCTACCGCAGACCAGAGTGTGTATGATACTAATTAAAACAGGTATTTTATGGATATATTATTGAAATATATATAGTTTATTTTTTATTTTTTATATATTATAAAAATAGTATTAATTATTGAGTAATTCCTTCAAATACCATCATTTATACTTTATTGGACAAAATTACATTAATTTTTTTAATTAGACATAAATACCATTTTTAAAAAAAATTATAATGTTAGGGTTTAGTATTTAGTGGTTGGGTTTACTTTTTTATTGTTTGGGTTTAGTATTTAGTGGTTGGGTTTAGGGTTTAATGTTTGAATTTTATATAATTTTTCAAAAATATAATGTAATTTTTAATTTAATTGAATTATTAAATGGTAATTTTGTTTTAAATCAATTTTAGTGGTATTTTTGGAAATTAAACTTAAATTAATGGTATTTAAGAGAATTGCCCATAATTATTTATGATTTAAAAAAAAATATTTTAAGTTTTAGTGATTTATAGATTTAAAATAATTTTAAACTAAAATAGATTATAATAAAATTTTATTTTGTAAGTTAGAAATAATACAACATTTGTATTTACATTGAAGATCGTATTTATTATATCTAAGTTATTATAAAATGTTTAGTTTTTATTTATAACACTATATTTTACCATATTTTTTTTAGTTTGATTTGGATCTCTAATTTTTTTTTCATGTTCTTTTTTTTGTTGATGAATATTCTTGTTCAGCTACTGTTTAACATTTATTATTATATTTGTTTTTTCTAATGGATCATGGGTGTTATAATAATGTAGTTTTTTTTTGTTAAAAATATAATAATAATGTAATTTATGTACTAGTTACTACATAAAATGAGTATAAAACTGATTTAGTTTTTAAATCTTAGGGACATAATTTTTATTAAAACAATCTTTAATAATGATAGATTTTTTATAGTAAATTTTCTGACATAGTATATCATTAAATAATATTTAAATCCAAATATAACATATACTATCTTTATTTTAAAATAAATAACATTTAAAACATTTCACTCTACACTAAGAAAACCTATTAAATTTCGATTCTACCATTTATCCACATACTATATTGTTGATTTTAGTATTATTATTATATTATGGTGGTTGAGCTAAATTGGTAAGATTTGCTGACGTCACTTCTTCGTAGGCCAAATCTAAGATTTAACATTTTTTGGTACATTCAAATTAGTGTTTTTAAGAAGCTCCATTATCATCATTAGATTTACACATATTTGTAAAATAAACTTCATTTTATAACAAAAAAACAAGAAAATAACAACTAATATTTGAAATCCAAACACTCTAATAATAAAATCATTACAAAATCTAACTCTTAAGTCTTAACTAATAAGTGAAGTTTTTTCATGACTTGTAATTTATATTACTAGAAAACTATATAATATATTACAACAAACTAAAAAAAAAAACTTAAAACTCACTAACGCCATGTAAATTAATTTAACGGCGTCGTATAAACACCGTCTCTAAATCAGAAGGAGGAGTAAAGAACTCTCTAACGGCGTTACTCCTACATTTTAACGCCGCTCGTCGTTTTCTCGGCGCCGGTGGACATTTTAATTTCTCCGGTATCTTTGCTTCTTTTGCTGTTGGCGTTGTCGAATACTCTTCTTCATTGTTATAGCAATCTTCTTCAACTTCGGCTTCTATCTCCGGTGCTCTGAGTTTAGTCTTCACTGGTTTCAACGAAGCCCGAATTGAAATTCCTGCGATAACCCATTTATTCCCGTCGGAATCTAAACCTCCTTCTAGTTGAGATTTCTTCGAAAAACCCATCTTTAACGTAAACAGAGTAAAACCAAAAACAGAGTAAACCAAAAACAGAGACTTGTTTAGGTTAGAAGATGAATTTGGAATAGGAATATGAATCCAAAAGTGATTAGGGAGAATAAAATGAAAAATGTTGGCAAAAGATAAATCTTGTGGTTGGTGAAATTTAGAGTGTGAAAGTGAGATTTTTGTTTTATTTTGGAGAAGAAGGAGAAAAGAAATGAGATAAAATTGTGATAAAGAGAGCTTTAAATAGTTAAAATAATATTCTATCTTTGCATTTTTTTGTAAATACCTGACTCTCAGGAGAAAAATAAATAAAGGAAGCAAAGTTCTTAAAGAAGATGAACATTAAAAGGGTAAATTGGGAATTTAATAAGAATAAAATTTTAGCTGCCCGAGGAAAATTACGGGCAGTCTTACAACCACCGTCTTTTTTTGGCGCCATAATTTGAGTGTTTTGGTTTACAACGGCTCTTTTTCCCGCCTTTTAATGTTTTTTGGTTATTTCCAATTTTGTCCCTCGGTTTTAGGTTTTTGATTTTCCCGCGAGATTTTATTGCGTCGATTGAGGTAAACCAAGTTTGAGCAATGACGTGGCGCCATAATTATGAGGATTTTGAATCTATGGCACTTGAAGTTATGAGACCAACTCAAATATTGTGATTAAAATGACTTTCAAAAAATAAATTAAAAGTAAAGTTGATAATTCAAATGAGAATAATAAATTATGAAAGGAAAAATGAAAATAAGAGTCAGAATTTAACATGAAGCAATAGTCTAGAGTTNATTCTTATATATTTTTGTTCATATCTATAAATATTTTAATATAAAATAATAAAACAATTATTTTTAATTATTTATTAAATTAGTTTGGCTAATTTGAGTTTTGTTATAATTTTTTATAAATATAATCATTTTCCTTCCAATTATATATGCTTATTGACCTAAACTAGTCTCTCTTTTTTTCACTAAATAGTAATATAATCGAAGCAAAAATCATACAAAGTTTGTTTCTTATAACATTAAGCAAAAAATATATAGTTATTACATAATTCCTAAATCCATGGACTAACTCCTATGAGATTTCACTATCCTATGTGACATAAGCATGGAATATTCTCTTTTTATGCAATGACGTAAATAAATAAAGAATCTTAGAAGAAAAAATGATGTAACCAAATCTATTTTTTTAGGTTTGGTATTAGCCTCTAATGTATATTTGATAAATTCTTTACTTTTGTATATGTAAAAAACTTATCAATATTCAATTATTAGGCTGTAGGATGAGTATTGAGTAGACCCTTTGAGAGATGTGAAGGGTGATGAAAGAGACAAGTTAAAGGTCGGGGGAGTGGCTAAGGGTGGTGACATGGTGTCACATAGATTAATATTCGCATTCAAAAACGTTACAAAAACAATGTAAAATAATTTAATAATTTGAAAGTAACGTAGATCATAACATAATGGACCCATGCAAAAGAGCCGACTCTTAGTGTGAACGCTTTTTGGTCAGCCAGCCTTCTAAGACCGAACTCTTGTCTGAATTCTATTATTTACTATCGAAAGTGATTTAATTGTTACTGAACATTCACATATTATAACATAAAGTTATGGTATGGGAAATCACACGAGGCCATGTAAAAAAGTCACCAATGAATAATTATTTATAGTATAATTATATGAATCTCAAGAGCTATAGGCATTTTTGTGGGCTATTACATGCATGTTGGAGTCTTAGAAGACGACTGTGTACAAAGTTAGTAAAAATAGAAAAAAAAAATTATATTTTTTAAAATATCGACTTTTTAATTTTAATTTTTACTGAAAATCAAATTTAATAAATATTTTTTACCAATTACTTTAAGGAAGAACTTCTGTTTAGTTCGATTTTTTAATTTGCATGTATTTTTGATTTTTTTTGGAGGAGGACTAATTATTTGCTAAAGATATATTTTTAATCTTTTTTACGTTTCATGAAATGTAAATTCAAAATATAAATCATTGAATTAACATAGTATAATTCACCAATTTTATTGTTTAATCTAATTTTTAAATACGGTCAGTTTGAATTTTGGAATATTTTAATTAAGTAAAAATCTTGTTTGCAATGTTTTGAGATTCGGTTCGATCTGGCCGGTCGAACCGGTTAATCTAGAACTCGGATGATTTTACGGTTTAGGTTTTATAACAAAAACCGTCAAATTAAAACTCAAAAAAATCTGGAAAATCCGTTATTACCCCACTATCCGGCCGGTTTAACTGGTTAACCGGGTCATGGGTCAATTTTTTAATTAAATATTTTAAAATTTTATTTAAAATTTTTTTTAATACATATAAAATATTTGATTTTAATAATAATANTTATATAATAAGTTATTTCATAAATATTATAAGTTTTTATTTTATGATATTATAAATAAATATAATATTATAAATAAATATAATATTATAAATATTATAATATTACAACGATTCATTATAATATTTTAAAAATATATATCATAAATATTTTATTTTTTATGTTTTAATGTGTTATTAGTTTATTTATAGATAATATTTATCATATAGTTTATATATTATTGTTTTATAGTTGACCGGATCATCCGTATCAATCCACGATCGATCCGATTAACCAATGACCCAAAAAATAATCCGAATCAATATCTAAATCGGATTTAAAAACCAATTTTATGCAAAACATAAACTTGTCCATTCTTGATACTCTCTCATCTAATACAATATAAAAAATCAAAAACAAAATCCAAAATGTATTAAACATAACTCTGAACGGAATTTAGAGATTGTAAATATATTATTTTAAATTAGAATATTTTAAAATTGTAAAAATAGCTTGGTTTGGTGTCAATGTTATGTTTTTTTTTCTATTAGTTTGAAAATATATTTCTCGTTGAAAATTTCCATTAGGCTACACAACTGATCCAGTCGTCTACGCAACCACTTCATACTAAAAAGATAGATACATCACACCAAATCATATTCATTGTATATTAATTTTGCTTTATGATCTCAATTGTGATCACTATCTTATATTTAATATTGAGGGGCCAAAAGCAAAATTGGAATTATATTATTAGATAACGATAATCTTATATAGGACGGCGACGTAAGGACAATACTTTTCGGTTTGGTCGGTTTGGTTGGAGACTCTCTTTATCAACTTGCATGCATTTTATTTCAATTTTTAGTCATAGGCTGATTAACCTCATAGCCATATATTAATATTATATATATTTTTTTGTGTGTGTTTGTTGTGTGTACTGTTTTAATATATAAACCAATAAAAATATTATAAATATTATGAATAAAACAAAAATAATAACTATTTTTAATATATGTGAAAACACCATGTTTGTAAGTCTACGGAGATGTAAATAGTTTGGTTATAATTTCACAATTAATCAAAAAAACATTTGGAAAAATTTGATACACCAAATTGTGTTTTTAATATATCACCCGAAATAATTGAAATTATCTTTAGTTTAATTAATGTTAAAAGGCAACTAAACTTACAGCTAATATGAATAATTTTGATATGTTGCCAAATCAAAAGTATAATTGTAGTGTCACTAATTTTATTTTAATAATAATAATTACTTGATACAGACCAAACAAAACACAAAATGACAATATAAATAATCAAGACAGTAAGAACACTGCTTTAAAATCAACATTTTTAACCTTGAACCAATCCCAACAATAATTATATTTATTTTAATTTATCATAAATAATAATAAAGCCACAAAACTATAAATACTAAATAAAATAAAGGAAAATTCTCAAAAATACTATCAAATTAACTTTAATTTTCATAAATAATAATAAAATTAATTTAAGATAAAATTACCATTTAATAATTCAATTGAATTAAAAATTAATTAGATTATATTTTTTACAAATTACATAAAATCCAAACAATAAATACTAAACCCAACTATTAAATACTCAAACCTAACTTTAAATTAAAAATTTGATTTTAATGAAAAATGTTATTTATGTCTAATTAAAAAAATATAATTTTGTATTATAAACTATAAATGATGGTATTAAAAAGAATTACTCTAAAATAAAAACAGATTCTATTTAAAATAACCGGTTTATATATAAATCTTATAACATGGTTAAGAACATATTGAGTTAAACCTGATTGGTATTTTTTTTTTGGAAAACTTATAATTTTTATTTGTATGGAACATGAATAATTTAGTGAATAATAGATTTTTAAATATGTAAAATATATATATTATACAAGTTGGGGGATGATGGGTCAGCTTTCCTAATGGCGGCCAGCTTTTGTTTGAAATTGAAATTGACGATATCTATAATTAAAATTAGCACAAGATTCCACTAACGATGTGATCAATGATAATGATATGATTTAATTTATTCTAATAGCAAAGTTATAATTTATTTTATAAAAGAAAAACATGATCATAACCAATCTTATTTTATTTTAATAACAATGTTATAATTTATTTTACTATCTGGATCTAACCTCTTAGACTGTATATTTCACACACAAAGTATTAAGAAACATTTAATAATTGTTTTTTTTCCTTTCCCAAAATTATACACACACAACTAATCAAGAATAGTAATTCCAATATTTGTTTTCATAAATCCTAACTCAAAAAATTAAAATATACCCCATTTATATTTTAAGGTTTAATATATATCGAAAAAATAAAAATAATTTTTACGAAAAAATTGAGAGCCAAAAATATAATTTTAAGTAACTAAGAAAATATTATAGTAAAAAAATACAAAGTTGACAAAAATATAAAGATGGTTTAATTTGATATTTTATAAAATTAAGATAGTTATTATCGACTAATGATTCTATTTTATATTTTGTCCTCAAATATACAGTGTTAATAAGTTGCAAACTATAATTAAAACAAAAATCTAAAATACTATTTATAATTTTGTCATGTTTTGGTGATTACCTTTAAGAGAATAATAAAGCTGGAATTTGAGTATCCTACAAAATTGCATGTGAAATGATTAAATTTAAAAGGCCCACACAAAAGATTAATCTAAAAAAAAGCCAACTCAGCCAACCCAATTGAACAAATGTGACTAAGTTTTGTCACTATTCATTATCTCTACCTGTCTTCTCAGTGACTTCATATCTTATCAAATATGTTTTTATATCTAATGATCTGTGTGATTCTGAATCATTAGTTATAGTAAGTTTCTTGCTGAGAAAACAACTGTGTAAACCCTAAACCTACATGAAAGATGGAAACTGGAGTTGTCACCATTCAAGAACCAGTCTCTACAAAGGTATGATGATGATGATCATCATGATTCATAAGATACATATTGTGTTTATATAATTTTTTGTTTTTGCAAAGTATGTTTTATTTTAATTAATATGAAAAAGTATGTTTTATTTCTCTACTTTTTTTTCCTTTTTCAGTCTCATAATTGAAAATTTTATAATTATGTTAGAGATCTTGAAAATTAGATTTTGGAACCTATCCTTTTATTCAAACACATAAAAAAAGTTAGATCTTACAAGAACTTGTATGTCTAAAAATTACATATAAAAGTTGATAAGTTATTAATTTTATTTAATTAAAAAAAAAGTTGATAAGTTTTCAATCCAAAGACCTTAAAATATTGAATATTAAAACTAACATGTTTTGTTATAATATTAATACTAAATATTTGATAATACCATACTCAATGATACTAACATGTTTTCTTACACACAGATAAATACTGAAGAACCTTCTGCAGGAGTTACACTTGACCACTCATCCATCAAAGTAGAGAAACTAAACTTGAGTCCTGTTCTTGATGATAAGATCACAAATCGCGATTGCGGAAACAATACTTTTGTTGGTGAAGTAGATGTTGTAAATGGTTCAGGTAAGTGAAGAAAGAAACTGTTACATCTTCAAAATGTTTTGAAGTTATTCTAAAACATGAATACTGTTATATATGATCAGGGAGTAAAGAAACCGAAGAAGCAAAAGGCGAAAAAGGAGAAGAGATTAAGACTAAGACTATTTCAGTTTTAGAAGATTGTAAGATTGTTAAAGAGAAAGAAAAAGATGAACAAGGCTCTATCTTTGTTCAAGAACCTGAAAGCTTCAACAAAGATGTGAGTTTAAAGAAGGATAAAGAAGACAATATTATCGAAAAACCGGAAGAGGTATTGAAGTTTATACACATGCCCTGTTTAAAATAATTGTGAATAGTTGAATCGGCCCTGTTTAAACATGAGAGATGCTATATTGAGATAGAGTATTTAACTGTTTTCTGTTATCCACAGATGAGTATCGAAAAGGCGGTAATAGAAGAAGATCAAAAGGAAACAAAACATTCATATGAACAAGAGAAGGAGATAGGTAATATCTCTAAGGTATTGATTGATACAACACCAGTTAAAGTGAATGAAAACACCATAGAGAAGAGCTTAAACTCGGTATGTTTTTCGTTGTTTTTGCTTTCTCCATGGTCTCTTTATTAGTGAAACTGAGAAACCTTACTCTTAATTTCAGGCCTGTGAAGCTGAGCACAATTCAATGGTTTCAGTAGAAGAAGAAGAGGCAGAGATGAAGACAGATGCAGAACCATTGATTAAGACAGTTACAGAAGAAACTACAGCTCATGAAACTGGAACCTTGAAGGAGAATGTAGAAGCAATAAAAGACTCAGATGAAACAGAGCAAATCTCAAGTGAAGTGACTATAGACAAAGTAAAGGAAGAGGTTATTACTCAAAACACAGAGGAGGTTTTGTCTTAATTCATCAAAGATAAATATCAGATTTGAGTTTCAGACAACTATGTTAACACTGTTTTATCTTTTACTGTGCAGGTTCAAGAAAGTGTTAGGGTAATGGAAACACCAACAAGTCAAGGAGAGGATATTGAAGTGTTGGTGAGAGATAAAGCACAAGGTGAGACACTTGTAACTGAATTTGAGACTGTAGATACTTCAACAGTCCAAGAAGGTGAGATCTTGAAGAAAACAGAAGCACATAGTGCAATGGGTGAAGAAGAAGAAGGTGAAGAGACAAAGGAACATACAAAACTGAGTCAAGATCTGAAAGAGGATAAAGAACAAGAAGTAACAGATATGGTTTCATCTGATGAGGTAAGGATATAATCTTCATTAGATCTTATCAAGTTTTGCTTCTTTGTCATGATTAGGATAGAACTAAGACAGTTAATAATATGGGTTTGTTACAATCAACAGGTGAGATCTTCTGATGTTCAACCTCATAGCTTGGAGATCAAAGATGAAGAATCTGTTGAGGTCAAAACTAAGGAGCTTGTTCAAGAAGAAACCATTGAGGGCAAGCATGAGAATCTTCTTGATGTACCATCTTCAGAATCAGTGAAGTATCAAGACAAGGAACCTCATACATATATAGTCTCAGATGAAACTATCAAAACCATAGATGAGAAGATCAAAGAAAAGCCAGAAGAAGAGACAGTTAAAGAACCAACAAATGAAGAAGTTATAGAACTTTCATCTGCATTACCTTCAAGGGAACTGGATGGTGAGACCATTGTTGAAGCTGAACATGTTGAAGACATTAAAGAGAATGAAGAAAAACAAGCAGAAGACAAGATCCAGAAGAGTGCTGAAACAGTTGAAGCTCATAGTTCATTGTTATCATCTTTAGAGGAGAAAGAACATGGAACTGTTTCCGAGAAGAAAGAAGAAGAAACAGTAGAGAAGGAGGAACCAATGGTTCAAATCAAAAGTGAGGAAGATACAACAAAAACTCATGAGAAACAAGAGGAGTCTTATAAGGTTGTAGAGACCAAAGAAACATGCTCTATGGATCAGTCTCTGCCTAAGGAAGAAGTTAAAGAGGCATGCTCTCAGACAATGGAAATCTCGAAGAATGGTGAGAGCATTTCGAATGGAACATATGCAACACATAGTGAAGAAGCTGCAGAAGAAGAAACTACAACAAATGTTGAATCACTAGCTAATGTTGAAACTACTGAAAGAGTTCTTCTTGAAGTGGAAAAAGAAGAAGAAGAAGAGATGAAGACAGATACAGAACCAAGTTTGGATTTGATAGAGAAAGAGGAAACTGAGACTTTAAAGACAGTTGTAGAAGAAGCTAAGATCTTTAATAGTGAAGAAACTACAATTCATGAATCTGAAAACTTGAAGGGAGATGAGAATGCAGAATCAGTAGAAGCAATCTCAGACAAGGGAAAGCAAAACCGAGAAATTGAAGAGGACATAACACCAAAAACAGAAAAGGTTTGTTTTAATTCCTCAACTCCAAAATCACATTTGAGCAAAAAACTTATTTTATCCTTCTTTGTGTAGGTGCAAGAAAGTTCTATGGTAACCGAAACACCGATAACACAAGAAGAGGACATTGAATCAAAAGCCTCACTGGAACTTAAGGAAGAAGTAGATCAAAGCTCAAAGGATATAGAGAAAGAACATGTGTTAGGGAGAGACTTATCACAGTGTGAGACCCTTGAAGTTGAGACTGTAAAGACAAAAGAAGACACAGAACCGAGTCTTGAAAAAGAAGATAAAGAACAAGAAGTAACAGAGATGGCAAAGATCATCAATTTTTCTGATGAGGTAAGGATATATATAATCTTCATAGATATTTTGATTTTCTTATGTTTCCATCTTCGGTTTCTCTGCATTTCTTGAGATTTGTTTCTTGTAATCAACAGGTGAGACCTTCTGATCAAGTTGATGTTCAAGTTGGTGAACATACCGAACCTTGTAGCTTGAAGATCATAGATGAAAGCCATGGAAGAGATGAATCTGTTGAGGTCAAAACTAAGGAGACTGTTCAAGAAGAAAGCATTGAGGAGAAGGATGAGAATCTTCTTACTACAGAATCCGAGAAGTACCAAGACAATGAATCTGTGACAGATATAGTAGCCAATATAGAAAGCCAAGAGATATTTGAAGAACAGAGGAATCTCGGCTCAAATGGGGCAGAGACAGAAGAACAAGTTGATCGAAACAGAGCCGATGAAACAGAGGAAAACCATGTTACAAAGATCGAAGAAAAATCCGAAGAAGAGACAGTTCTTGTACAAGAAGTTAAGAAGCTTGGAGAAGAAGCCAATGAAGAAAGGAATCTAGTTGAACTAACTCCTCTGCAAGAAGAAACATCCCAAGCAAATGAGAAAGAAAAAGATTCAATGTTAGAGAAGCATGAACCAACCAATGAAGATGTTTCATCTGAAAGCTTGAAGGAAACTGAATCAAAAGCCTCATTAGAACTTAAGGAAGAGAAAGATCAAGTCTTAAAGGATAAAGAGGAACATGAACTTGTGTTGGGGAGAGACTTACCACAGTGTGAGACTCTTGAAGCTGAGGCTGTAGACACTTCAACAGTCCAAGAAGCTGCAATCTTGAAGACTTTGGAGACCAATGTTAATGAAACAGAGGTAGTGCACAGTGCAATGGGTAGAGCAGAAGAAAGCCAAGAGACAAGAGATGACACAGAGGTCAAAGATAAGAGTCAGGGAAGAGAAGAATCTGTTGAGGAGACTGCTCAAGACGAAAGCATTCAGGAGAAGGATGTAAGATCTGGAGAATCTGAAAATTCGCAAGATAACGAATCTGAGACAACTCTAGTCTCCAATTCAGAAAGCCAGGAGAAATCTGAAGATATTTCATCGGATCTTGTGGTGAAAGATGAGCTTAAGGATGAGAAGACAAAGGCAGATCAAGTTGATGTAACTCAAACTATGGAGGTACAGAGAGGCCTAGACTTGAATGAACCAGAGGAAAGTTCAGTTGAAAAGCTGGTTGAGGTTGAAGGTTTTGGATTAAATGAGACCACACACAACCAAACTCTTCCAGATGTTAAATCAGTTGAGAAGGTGCAGAAGCCATCACTTGAAACATCTCCTGAAGTATTAGAAGAAACAAGCAAAACCGTAGATGAGAATATCGAAGATAAACCAAAAGAAGAAGAAACATTGACTCATGAAGGTTCTTATGCATTAGAGACAAAAGAAGAAACAGTTTCAGTTCCAGAAGTAGACGAGGAAGAAGAAGTAGCAGAAAAGATTCAGAAAAGTCTTGAAACTGTTGAACCACATGAGACTGTTTCCAAGAAGACAGATGATGAAGAAGTGAAGGGTACAGAAACGAAGGGAGATATGAGCGAGAAAGGTCTTGAAATTGCTGAAACAAAAGCAAATGAAACTACAGAGGCAAAGATAGGAGATGAAGAGATAACAGTGAGCAGCTCAAAGACATTAGAAGATGTATGCATTCAACAAGAAGAGTTTGTGAAACATGAAGCTCCAAAGCTAGAAGAGTCAAAAGAAGACAAGAGCCTAGATATTGCCGAGACATCAGATGCAGATAAGGCTCCTTCGTCTGAACTAATGTCAGAAGAGAAAGACCAGACTCCAAAGCAAGTTGAAATAATTCATGAAGAAGAAACAGAGGAAGTACATGCTGAAGAAAGCCTCCCAACCGACATTATTCCAAGAGAAGCATCTGATGAAGCTTTAGTTTCAATGTTGGATTCTAAGGAAGATGAACAAGTGAGGCTGCAAGAAGATAAATGTGCAGATGATGTTAAAGAAACAAAGGACATGCAACATGAACTATCCATTTCTGCGGAAACCGAAGAAACAAAACCAACAAAAACTGAAGATGAACATGTTGAGACACCAGCCTTGGCAAAGAAAGAAGATGAACACATAAATGAAACAGAGAAAACAATGGCTTTAGTCACTTCAAGCACCTCAGAGCCATTAGAAAATGTGTTCATTAAACAAAAAGAGTTTGGGAACCAAGAAGCTTTAAAGATAGAGGAGTCAAAAGAAGAGAAGAGCCAAGAAATTCATAATACTGCCGACGCAATAGAAGCGAAGGAAGAACACAAGTTCGAAGCTGCAGGTGGTCAGAGTCTTCCAGTTGAAACATCACAGGAATATCAAACTCCATCATCTGATTTCGCTTCAGGACTAGATAACCAAACTCCAAAGCAGGTTAAGGAGGTTCATGAAGAGGAAACAAAGGAAGAACACAAGTTACAAGTTGCGGTTGATCAGATTCTTCCAGTAGAAACTTCACAGGCTGATCAAACTTCATCATTAGTTTCAGAAGTTCTTGAAGAAGAAACAAAGGAAACACACAAGGTACAAGCTGAAGAAACTGTTCCAAGAGAATCAGACAGTGAAACTCAAGTTTCAGTGTTGGCTTCTGAGGAAGACGAATCAGTAACTCAAGCAGAAGAGAACGTAGGAGAAACAAAAACATCAGATGATCAGGTTGAGACTTCCACTAAACTCACAGATGTAGAAGAGGTTTATTTCTTTACTCCTAAAATCCAGAAACCAGATTTGAGCAAAACATTATAGAGACAAGTTTATTAACATTGTTTAATCTTCTCTGTGTAGGTGCAAGAAAGTGCTCAGATACTCGAAACGCCGAGAGAGGAACTTAAGGAAGAGATAGATCAAGTCTCAAAGGATAAAGAGGAACATGAACTTGTGTTGGGGAGACACTTACCACAGTGTGAGACTCTTGAAGCTGAGGCTGTAGACACTTCAACAGTCCAAGAAGCTGCAATCTTGAAGACATTGGAGACCGATGTTAATGAAACAGAGACAGTGCATAGTGTAATGAATGGAGCAGAAGAAAGCCAAGAGACAAAAGATGACACAGAGGTCAAAGATGAAAGCCATGGAAGAGAAGAATCTGCTGAGGAGACAGCTCAAGACGAAAGCATTCAGGAAAAGAATGTAAGATCTGGAGAATCTGAAAATTCTCAAGACAATGAATCTGAGACAACTCTAGTCTCCAAGTCTGAAGAAATTTCATCGGATCTTGTGGTGAAAGATGAGTTGAAGGATGAGCTCAAGGATGAGAAGACAAAGACAGATCAAGTTGATGTAACTCAAACTATGGAGGTACAGAGAGGCCTAGACTTGAATGAACCAGAGGCAAAGCAAACTGATCAAAACAGAAACGATGAACCTGAGGAAAGTCCAGTTGAAAAGGTGGTTGAGGTTGAAGATTTTGAATCTGATGAGACCACACACAACCAAACTCTTTCAGATGTTAAATCAGTTGAGAAGGTGCAGAAGCCATCACTTGAGACTCCTTTTGAAATATTAGAGGAAACAAGCAAAACCGTAGATGAGAAGATCGAAGATAAACCAAAAGAAGAAGTAACATTGACTCATGAAGGTTCTTATGCATTAGAGACAAAAGAAGAGACAGTTTCAGTTCCAGATGTAGATGAGGAAGAAGAAGTAGCAGAAAAGATTCAGAAAAGTCTTCAAACTGTTGAACCATATGGGACTGTTTTCAAGAAGACAGATGATGGAAAAGTGAAGAATGAAGAATCGAAGGGAGATATGAGCGAGAGAGGTCTTGAAATTGCTGAAACAAAAGCAAATGAAACTGCAGAGGAAAAGAAAGGAAATGAAGATATAACAGTGAGCAGCTCAAAGACATTAGAAAATATATGCATTCAAGAAGAGTTTGGGAAACTTGAAGCTCCAAATCTAGATAAGTCAAAAGAAGACAAGAGCCTAGAAATTGCTGAGACATCAGATGCAGATAAGACTCATTCTCCTGAACTAATGTCAGAAGAGAAAGACCAAACTCCAAAGCAAGTTGAAGAGATTCATGAAGAAGAAACAGATGAAGTACATGCTGAAGAAAGCCTCTCAACCGACATTATTCCAAGAGAATCATCTGATGAAGCTCTAGTTTCCATGTTGGATTCTAAGGAAGATGAACAAGTAAGGCCCCAAGAAGATAAATGTGCAGATGATGTTAAAGAAACAAAGGACATGCAACATGAACTACCTATTTCTGCGGAAACCGAAGAGATTGTAGAAGAAACAAAACCAACAAAAACTGAAGATGAACATGTTGAGACACCAGCCTTGGCAAAGAAAGAAGATGAAGACATAAATGAAACAGAGAAAACAATGGCTTTAGTCACTTCAGGCACCTCAGAGCCATTAGAAAATGTGTTCATTAAACAAGAAGAGTTTGGGAACCAAGAAGCATTAAAGATAGAGGAGTCAAAAGAAGAGAAGAGCCAAGACATTCCTGAGACCACCGAAGCAATAGAACCGAAGGACGAACACAAGTTCGAAGCTGCTAGTGTTCAGAATCTTCCAGTTGAAACATCACAAGAATATCAAACTCCAAAGCAGGTTGAAGAGGTCCATGAAGAGGAAAAAAAGGAAGAACACAAGTTACAAGTTGCGGTTGATCAGATTCTTCCAGTAGATACTTCACAGGCTGATCAAACTTCATCTTTAGTTTCAGAAGTTCTTGAAGAAGAAACAAAGGAAACACACAAGCTACACGCTGAAGATACTGTTCCAAGAGAATCAGTCAATGAAACTCAAGTTTCAGTGTTGGCATCTGAGGAAGAAGAACCAATAACTCAAGCAGAAGAGAAGGTAGGAGAAACAAAAACATCAGATGATCAGGTTGAGACTTCCACTAGACTCACAGATGTAGAAGAAGAAAATACACAGAAGACTGATACTAAAGTACCTGAGTTAGACTATTCTACAGTGGAAGCAGATCATGAAGATGAGAATAGCTCAAATCTCCCAGTTGTTGAAATCTTGAAAGGACTTCACACTACTTTAGAGACAGAGAGAGCAATCAATGATGCTGTGGATGAAGTCAAGATGACACAAGAAGATGTCAATGCTTCAGTATCAGAGAAGATAACTCAACAAGAAGAGGATCCTAGAGATGTTGAAACCTCTAAGGAGGAGCAGAAGAAAGAAGAGACTCATGAAACTGTTAAAGAAGAAGATCAAACTGTTGATATCAAAGAGGAACAAGATGAGAAGCTGTGTGATTCTACATCAACAAGGGATATCGAAGAAAGTTACTCATCAGAAGTGAAAGATGATAAAAAAGACATAGAAAAAGAGGAGATAAATGAAGTAGCCATATTAGAGAAGCAAACTACAGATCCAGTGAGAGTCATAAGAAAAGCTGAGAAGGAATCAAATGAAGAACATGTTGAGCCTCAAGCGATATCAAAAGATACAAAGACTGATAAAGAAAGTGAATTTTCAACAGAACAAGCACTAAAGGATCAAAGAGATGAGGTTACTTCAGAAAAATCTCTCACATCCTCAGCTGTAGAAGATGTCCAAGTGGAGAGTAAGCAAAAGATACCATTAAAGAAGAGATGAGAGAAGAAGAGGTATGAAACTGAATATTATTCAGTAGTTTTTTTTGTATTAGTTATCTAAATTGAAGAAACCATGATGTTTGCAGAAGGAAACAAATCAGGAATGTTTCAGCAATGTGAAGAAAACTGATGATGCCATAGAGAAAACAGAACAGGAGACTCGGGATATCGAAAACTTGTCTTCTGTCATCAAAACACAAGATAAACCAGAGAAGGTAAGTCAACAGGAAGAGCATCGAAGAGATTTTGAAACCTCTAAGATGGATCAGAAGAAGGAAGAGACTCATGAAACTGTTAAGGAAGAAGATCAAATTGTTTATAACAAAGAAGAAAAGAAGAGTGAGGATGAACAAGATGAGAAGCTGTGTGATTCTTCTGCAACAAGAGATACAGAAGAAACACTTTCATCAGAAGTGAAAGAGGATAAAGAAGTTCACAGTGTCTTGGAGAGTGAAGAAGAGATCAACAAGGTAGCCACATCAGAGAAGCAAATTACTGATCCAGTGGGACTCATAATGAAACCTAGAGAAGCTGAGTATGAACCAAATGAAGAACATATGGAAACTCTAGAAGAGGTTAGTGCGGATAAATCTCTCATAAAAGAACCACTCGGCGAGAAAACTCAAGTCACATACTCACCATTACTAGATGATCAGGAGTTTTCAGTAAAGAAACCAAGTGAACTCATTCAGCCACACCGATCTCCAAATGAGGTTGAAGAAACTTTATCTGAACAAGTTCAAGATCATCCAAAAGACTTTGAAGCTGCTTTAGAAGATAAACAAACATCTGAACAAGAGCAGAAGTCTAATGATCTCAAAGAAGATAATGGTACAAATGTTAAACTTGAAGTTCATGATGATGAAAAAAGATATGATAGCCAGGATTCAGCTGTAGCACCAAAGGAAGAAACTGGTTTAATAGAGGAGAAGAGGGTGGTTGACCATGCTAAGACAGAGCTGGAAGATGCAATCAAACATGAAGTTTCTGTTGAAGAGGTAATATTCAAATGAAAGAACATATAAGTAGATACTATGGTTCTGCTAACCAAGTATTTAAATGTGATATTGGCAATGCAGAAGAACAACACATCTGAGAAGATTGATGGTGAAGCCACAAAAGAGATCTATCAAGTGGAGAGTAAGCAAAGAGATACCATTAAGGAAGAGATTAACGAAGAAGAGGTATGAAGTTGAACATTATTTAGTAGTTTTTTGTATTAGTTTTCTGAATCATCTATATCGAAACCGTGATGTTTTCAGAAGGAAACAAATCAAGAATGTATCAGCAATGTGAAGAAAACTGATGATACCATAGAGAAAACACAACTCGAGAATCGGGATATCGAAAACTTGTCTTCTGTCATCAAAACACAAGACAAACCAAAGGTAAAAACTACTTTGGTATCATCATCCTTCTCTTTAAATAAGTAGAGAAAACAAATTCTTTAAAAGTCTCACAAGTAAGTCCTGAAAAACAAAAGCTTATACTTCATTTTTGCAGCAAAAAGATGAAGTTCCAAACCAACAGACAAGGGAAATAGCTAATGAAGTTCCAAAGATTGCAGAAGAACAACAACAAAAAGATGAAGAATCTGAGACCAAAAAAGATTTGTTTACAGAGGTTAAAGAACTTGAACCAACAGAGAAAGAACCTGCAAGGAAATCACTATCAGGCCTCATCCAAAAAGGAACAAATAAGAATGAAGATGCAACAACAGAACCTCATAGCGAAGAAGAAGAAGAAGATGAAGATCATGAACATAACAAAGAAGACAAAACAACTCCAGATTCTTTAGTGATGGTTGAAGCTAAAGATAGAGTTAGTATTATCAAAACTCATAAGAAATCACAAGGCATTCTCTCTGGAGTTGGTTCAAAGGTGAAGCATTCAATTTCCAAAGTTAAGAAAGTACTCACTGGTAAATCTTCTCACACAACTAAACCTTCTTCACCAAAATGAGACAAGAACATAAACAAAATAAGAACACTTTTTAATGGTTTTGTTTGGTTTTATATTGTTTTGATTGTTTTATTTGTGAATATTACAGATTTGTTTGTGTTTTTTTTTGGTTCACATTTTCAATAAATTGGTGTGTTTACTTCTGTTTATCCTGATTAGTGCTTAGGTCCAATTTCAAAGCTGGAACATAATTTGGAATCCCTCTAATTATAATATATATATATATATATATATAATAGAAACATTTGTTTGACATGACCTATTTTTATTTTTAATAGCTAAAATAAGCTTTTTAAAATTTTATGACATACATAATTTACTTATCATCTAAAAAAATTTATAATTCCACAACTATTCCTTCTAACTGATAATATTTCCACAAAAAATTAATTTATAAATATATGATTTGATTAACATATATAATAAAAAATTTATATTTAAATATTTATTTTCACATAAAATATTTAATTAAATTAAAACATTAAAGAAATTCACAAAAATATTTCAGATATTAACAAAGTTTGTCACATTTTCACATAATCTACAATATAATTGCATAGTATGTTAAATGTTTGTAAACTCTATTAAATACTCACTAAGTTTCTCAAATACATGCAAAATTTGTCAAATGCTCTCAAAATTTTTCAAATGTTCATAAAACTTTTCAAATGCTCGCATAGTCCATCAAATACTCGCCAAATCTGTTAAATACTCAGAAAGTCTATATATGTATGATCTGCCAACTATTCTCATCCTGAATCAGAAAGGATACAAAAGAAGCTTAAAGAAGTTAAGAAGAGGATGAAGTATGAATTAGGATTTAAATCAAGAACAGAGTTTGTGTTACATGATGTTAATGAAGATTTAAAAGAAGAAATGATTAATCAACATAGTGAGAAAATTGCAATGGTGTTTGGACTTTTGATGATTAGTCCAATGGAACCAATCATTATAAAGAAGAATCTTAGAATTTGTGGAGATTGTCATGAAACAGGAAAAGCTAGATCTTTGATTGAAAAAAGAAGAATTATTATTAGAGATACTAAAAGGTTTCATCATTTCTTCAAAGGTTCGTGTTCTTGTAATGATTATTGGTAAATATTATAATAAATATTTTGTATAATATAGATTTCTTTTTTTACTTTCAATAATCTTTATTAATAACACTTAAACATACAAAGTCATTACAAAAATACAAAACCAAATGATTACATAAGCAGATATATGCGGCAGTCATAGAAGTCATTTGAAAACAAGTAAATTATCGATGCTTTAGTTATAGCCTTACTCAAAAACGAAATAATATTTCGTTATATTTCCTGCCACAAAATGATCTTGTTATGCAATAGTCCTTGATCATATGTTTTTCATAGACAATTTTTTCTTGCACATTGCATGACAAACTCCATTAGTTTTGTTGAAAATTCTAAAAAATAGACAATATGATCACCTCGTATCTGTCATATTAGAAAACTTTAACTTTGATGTTCTTTGGATCAATGTTTCTTCAAACAGAAAAATATTCATGATCTCATGTGTGAAGATTCGGTTGTCATCTCCACAAAAAAACGAAAGAGCACACTTCAAGAACCACCAATGAAACTCATTTGGTTCATGAATCATGAGACTACTAACATTGCAGAAACTCCAATATTTTCTTTACGGATAATAAACGTTAAAGTATTTTCTTCAAAAAGAAAAATTCTCTGAAACTTTAATGGAGTCTCTTTGTTCCACCATAAATTGGAATGTATATTCTCAACCAATATTTTTAGTTAGCAGTTTTAGGATCCATTGGAATATAACAAGTTTCCAGTCAATAAAAAACGAAGAAACCCAATATAATAGTATCATCTCTTTGTCATTCATGAGAAGTAAAAATAGAGAAATTTTTTTTGAGTTTCCCTCTGTCAACACAAAAGTAAACAGAGACATACCCGAAACATGTATATTTTGGAGAAATGACAATAGATAGCCATCATAAGCCACAGAAAATACTGTTCCGATATAACCACCATTGACTGGTGAAACCACCCTCTTCTTGTTGAAGAGACACCAATTTTTAACGAAGAGTTGCGTTGACATCTTCGTAAAATTTCTTTTTCTAGAGACATGTTTTACATCAATTTGAAGAAGAAAACTAATAGAATAATGATGTGGAAGTAAAACAGAAGAAATTTAAACAAAAACAGAGAAACTCAGCGGAGGTAGCCGCCGATTTTGTTAAAAACCACAAACAGGAACCAGAAGATATGAGAGAGAAAAAAATAGAGAGAAGAGAGAGTTTTAAGACAATGAATTTATTTTGTTGTTGACTGCTTGTATAATATAGATAGAAAGGTACATATATAAATATTATTTAAGATGGTAAAAGAAAATATATTATTTAGAGAAATTTTTTATTGTAATTACTCCCACCAATCCTTCAACATCTCGCTATAGTCCAAGGGTTCGGATGACTCTGTAGTAGAAAACTCCCATTCAAACGCTTCTTTCACGGGAACAAAAACATCAACCGATGCTTCAGCAGTTTGGGCATTAGCATCCACAAACATATCACTTCCATTACCATCATCTTTTGTGTTTGAAATTTCATCATCAATTTCAATAGCATGAGAAATGTCATCCTTGTTGGTTGTGAAATTTCTCATGTATTGTTCAAGTATGGTGTGATCACTTTGGTTGACATTTCTATCAATTTGTTTTTGTTGGCGACGCTTGGTGGTGTACCAATGATTTTTAATGGTGTTTTGGCTTCTTCCGGGAAGTTGTTTTGCGATCTCGTTCCACTTGGTACCAACCATCATGTGAGTTTTGATCAAGATTTTTTCTTCCTCTTCGGTCCAAACATCTTTCTGAAATCAAATATCATTTATATATAATTGAGTGAATATAGATAAATCATAATCGTACTATTATATACATATTTATATGATTTCTAATTGATGGAAACAAAATAAAAATAACATAATGCATACTTTTTTATTTGAAATTACTTATAAGCTAAGATTTAGAGGTTAAGATTACTTTTATCTGTAAGAACATAAGTTGATATATTTGTAATTTTTATATACTTATAAGCATATAAGTATAGTTCTACACTTGCATACACACAAATGTAAGCATAAAAAGTAAAAGAATAAAAGATCAAAAAAAAAATCACCTTAATGTCCGGACAAAGATG